>JAEQBH010004686.1:0-233178 GCA_016808115.1 Tetrastigma voinierianum
CTTTGAACTTTGGTCTTGGATATTGCTTAGAATACACAAGATATTCATGTGTACCTCTATTTACTGTTGCAATAAATTTAAACTTTTCTCTTCCCATAGTGGTATTGGAGGTCCCCCATGAATGAGCGGAAGGCCATATGGACTTTTGTTGTGCTATTACACTTTTTTTTCAGTATTTTATATATAAGAAAAAAGAAATAATGAGAGAAATCCACATTCTATAGGGATCTGTAAGTAGTTGTGTAGATATTTCAATAAATGCATTTATTAGAAATAGTTAATACCATTTCAACTGATCCTGTCAAGCCATCACATCATCAGATTGACAATATGATGGATTTGTAGTTATGTCCATGGTATCTATCTTCTTACACTCAACACTGATTACATATTTTGCTGTATGAATTGTTTGAAATGAGTAGAAATGGCATTAAAAACCTGCCTAAGAACAGTTCCTTAAAATTACCTGTCTTCAAACTCGGTGGAAATTGTGATTAAACATGCCTAGTGAGAGTAAGTTGCTGGAATTGCTGCATCTAAATTCCTTCAGTATGGAGGTTCTAACGTGTCTACTCTTATAGATTTGCATTTAAAGCATACAACAGTTTTGGAGTATAAAGTAATTATGATATTGATAATTTAAATAAACATATTAGGAATCAAATGAAGCACATACAAGTGTGGTTGCTACTAACACAACTACTACTATGTAAGTTCAGTATATTGGATGAAGTTAAGTTAGGCCAGGACGATGGAGTTGCAGTCATTGTTGTAACTCATTTGTGATTTCTTGATACATTTTAATTAAACCTTGCTTCTTTTTGACCAATGATTAGTATGAGGCTTTTAATTGTAAACATAAAACTTTGATAAGTTGATATAGATTAGATATACCTATGTATATAATATGTATGTGCATTACATAAACACAATTTACTGATGTGTTCTTGCTGTGGTGGTATCCTATTATTGTTGGGCTTCACTAGTGCCTTGTGTACTATAAATTTCATGCATCATAGCTTTTGATGCTATTGCTGTGTCTTCTTACTCATAATTACTGATCATTACTCCTCCTCTTGTTTCTTGCTTTTGCTCTACTATCCTTCTGCATCATTGCCTTGGTAGATTGGGACAACAGCTATGGCTAGTATTTATATTCTTGAAGTACTAATAAGTGCTATCACTAATTTTATCATCATCTCAATGATCACAACTTTTTATTATCTTTTTAAGTATTAAATGGAACTAAAACTCCCAATGAAGAAAGTACATTTGGTAACATGCATGTGCATATCTTCAGGCTTGATAGCATTACTACCCTCTTGATGCTGAGTGTAATAGATGAAACCTATTTGGAAGCATGACAACGATTATTGTCGATAAACAACTATTGTCAAATCATGATCCTTAACAATGCCCTTAGCATTCGATCAATATCTCAGTAGTACTAAATAAAAGCTTTAACAAAGAGGAAGAACCACAGAAAGTATATTAGGAAAATCCGCGGTGATCTTAGAGGATCAAGTTTTGATGTGTAGGTAGACTATGAATGGACCATCTGTTAGATCGGTGCCATACCCAATCGATGGTAATCATGGATAAGTACATCATTTTATTATATATCAAGTGCATGGTTTCCACCCCAAGGTGATATCTAAAGATTGTTCTATAGTTATAAGATTATTATTGTTGTTGTTGTTATTTTGATATCATTATACGATGATGGGGGTGCCATACTCTACAGTGAGTGAGTTTCGCAGCTTGATTGCATTTTATTGATCGCATTGCTGCTTATCAAAATTAGCTAGCCCTAATATGGGGTCTTTTTTTTTTTTTTTATTATTATCTTTATTCTAAATCTTTTCACTCAAAACAACTATACCCTAAGTTGTAATTTGGAGCAAAAAGAGAAAAGCAAACGTGGGGGATGGAAATTGATTGGAGGGGTGCCAAAACATTTGAAATTAGAACATATGGAAGTTTCAGCAACGTTTTCCAAATGAAAGATATGCATTGTGCGAGGCAATCTATTGTTAGATATTTGTGTAGCGTTGGGATTAACTTGATAGAAAACTTCATTGATCAAGATGGCGATTATACATGCCCTTCTTCTGCTAGTATCCTCTATTACTTAAATCACTAGTCGTCAATCATAATCTTAGTAAATAGAAGAGAGAATTCGGAGTACCTTTGGGGTTGGATGTAAGGTTGGTAGTCTACCATCCACCCATAGTCATCAAAGGCGCTCCTCAGGCGCGCTTAAAGCCCAGGCACTACCACTTCCTACGGCAGCGCCTCGCCTCAAGGGAGGCACTACGCCTCAAGCATTTTCAGGGTTTTCTTTCCTTTTTCTTCTTCTTTTCCATTTTCTCTGCTTCATTGGCTGTAAAGAAGCCACAGGGCTTTTTTTTTTTTTTTTTTTTTGTAGCTAGGGACCAAAAACGTCATTTTGGTCTTATATTTTTTTTCTTTAAATAATTAAAATGACTCTTATACTCAACCCTCTTTTGTATAATCCTTATAGAAGGAAAAGCAAAAAATCAACTAAAACAACCAAGGAATTGTGAGAGAGTGGTGTAAAAATAGAGTAACCATCATAATAATCGACAAATGTATTTGACATATGAGCGCCTCACGTCTGGCTTAGCTCCTCAGAGTGCGCGCTACGCCTCAGGCCCGTTTGTTCCCTCAAATACGCCTTGCGCCTCAAATAACTATGCATCTACCTATTTGGGGTTACCTTTGGGTGCTACTTTCAAATCAGTGGAGGCTTGGGACATAATAGAAGAGAGAATTAAGAATAATCTGCCGGCTATGTGGAAAGAATCTACATTTCAAAGGGTGGTAAGATGATTTTAATTAAGATCTGCTGGCTAACCTTCCCGTTTATTTCATGTCCTTATTCCTATCCCTAAGATCGGTTAGAATGAGATTTGAATGGATTCAAAAGGAAATTTTATGAGGAGGAAGCATGCTAGAAAAGAACCTCACTTAGTAAATTGAGTGGTTTGTCAAGACAAAAAGAGTGGAGGACTGGGGATTAAGAAATTGTCTATTCTTAATAAGGCCCTTCTTTGTAAATGGAGTTGGTGCTTTATGCAAGAAACAAATGCCCTTTGGAATATTTTAATTAGAGTTAAGTATGGGGAGGATCAAGGAGGTTGGTGTACCAAAATGGTGAGAAATTTGGCCGTGGGTTGGAGTTTGGAAAGAACTTAGAAATGGATGGGAGTTGGTGGTTGGAAAAATGGTATTTGTGGTGGGTAATGGAGCGGTGCTTTCTTGGAAAGGATAAGTGGTGTGGGTCAATGGCTTTGTGTGGTCTTTCCTCAATCTCTGTTTGTTGTTCTTTGCTCCTGAAGCGTTGTGATCAAAGATGCTGTGGAGCAGGATGAGGAGGAGGATCTTTGGAATCCTCTTTTTTAAGGCCACTAATGATTGAGAATTGGAGGAAGTAAACAATTTTCTTACTTGCCTTAGTTGAACGAAAGTGCAACCAAGCTTGGAGGACAAGGTGAGATGGGTGGAAGAAAAAAAAAAGGGCTATTCTCTATCAAGTCCATGTTTAAAGTGTTGGATTCTACTTCCCATGGTTATTTTCCTATGAACATCATTTGGTAGCCCCTAAGATACAGTCCAGAATATGCTTCTTTGTAGGAGCATGGGGAAATGCCTCGACTCTTGGCAGGGTGAAGCGGGAAGACCCTTAGCTAATAGATGCTTTACATGCGAAAGAAAAAGAAGAAACAATGGGCTTCATCTTTGCTTGGTCTTGCGATGTAACAAGGTTTTATGGAGGACATCTTCTTCTCTTTTTTGAGTGTTCATTGGGTCCTTCTTAATTTTTGTCTTACAAACTTTGGAAGATTAGGTCTTTGTAGGAAAAAAGAAAGGATACTGTGGAGGGCTTTGACCTTTATGTCTTTTTAGGATATATGGAAAGCAAGAAACAAAATTGCCTTTGAAGATGCGCTGTCTATCAGTTGAAGTCACTCTTTGTGTGTATTTCCTCTCGGTCGAACTACATTATGCATTAAAGGGCACTACAACGCTATTAAGTTAACTCTCTCTCTCTCTCACACACACACACACATTGGCTCTTCTAAACAATTTGCTAAGTCTTCTAAGTTTATGAAGGTCATGAAGGCATATGGAACTTTAGAAAGCGAGTGACGCAATACTCTCAAGGATGCGAGAGGGCTTGGTTCATATCATAATATTTTGATTGATGACTTTGGGCTTAGACTCTTGCACCTCCCATTGTTTTTCTTTTATTGCTTTAATACATCCGTTAGCTTCAACTTTTTGAATATTGTGAGCGTTGGTTGTTCTCCATCATTTAATGGGTAAAATGGTTTCCAACTACGATACATTTATGAGAGATAGTTGCCTTTCCAGTAAATTAACCATACTATGGTTTCTATGCTTGCTAGCAAGGATGCTGATATTTTGGCTTAAAGAGGCACATTCTCCTTGGTGCATTGCATTTTTTTGGGTTTTTGCTTTTCTTGATTTATCCCTTTGTTTCTAGCTTTCTATAAAGGACTTCCCTAGCCTCCTATAGCCCTTAATTTCTAGAGCGAGGAATTCTTTCAAAGTTGGTTGAGTTATTTTATTGTTTAATCCATTAATAAATACCAATATTTTGTATACAATTACACACACACGCGCATATATATATATATATATATATATATATATATATATATATATATATATATATATATATATATATATATATATATATATATATATATATATATGTATGTATTATTTATTTAGTATAAAAGAAATAACAAATATCTCGGTAATTGAAATTTGTTGTAAACCTTATAGATCCTCCAATTGTTGATTGTTTATGTTGATATGAAATAAACTCACTCTGATCTGCCATTAATATTTTCATTTGAATACTTGGATGATATGGTACTCATTACCTTCTTATGGATAAGTTTTTCTATCCTTCAATTGTAAATATGGTTTCACAACTACTTCATATTTTCTTTTTGTTTTTAGATAGTAGGTGCCATCATTTGATAGATATGTTCTAATGTTAATGGATGATCATTGGTTATGGGTTCTTTTTTTTTCTAGCTAATTCATGATGCATATTTCAAACTCTTATTGTACTTTTCATAACCACGACCATGTGAACAAATTTAATGGTAAAATTGAGATGCCCATTGTATATAGTTTATTAAGGTTTTTTTTTTTTTAGATATACCTTTTGTCCTTGTAGTTCCATTAATCTTTCATTAATTTATTATCTTTTATGAGTTTATCAACCAGGGTATTTTGAAAACTTCTTAGAAAAATAAAATAAAGTTTTGGAAGCATCCCAGCCATCTAATATTTTATGTTAAAGGATAAGTCAACATATTAAGAATCGGGCGAAGCAAATACAAGTGTGATTGCTATTAACTATTCTGACTATGTAAGTTTAGTATATTGGATGAAGTTAAGTTAGGCTAGAACAATGGAGTTGCAGTCATTGTTGTAACTCATTGTGATTTGCGGATGCATTTTAATTAAACCTAACTTCATTTTGACCAATTATTAGTATGAGGCTTTTAACTGTTAACATAAACTTTGATAAGTTGATATATATATTAGATATACCAATGTATATAATATGTATGTTTCAAATCTTGCTGTGGTGGTATCCTATTATTGTTGGGCTTCTAGTGCCTTGTGTACTGTAAATTTCATGCATCATAGCTTTTGATGCTATTGCTATCACTGCTGCTACTAGTGCCTATCATTGCTATTGTTGCTGCTACTAGTGCAATGTATATAATATGTATGTTTCAAATCTTCTGGCGTGGTGGTATCCCACTATTATTGTTGGGCTTCTAATTGCCTTGTGTCACGTAAATTTCAGTACATCATAGCTTTTGATATATTCTTTATTCTTCTGCTTGCTACTAGGTGCCTATCCAGCACTTTCTGGTTGTTTCACTTGCTTTTGCTACTATTTTTCCTGCATCATTATGACCAGTGGAACCAACAACTATAAGGTAATATTATATTACTGATAATACTAAGTCGGCACTATCACTAATTTTATCATTATCACAACGATCACAGCTTCTAATTATCTTTTTAAGAATTAAATGGAACTAAAACTCCCAATGAGGAAAGTACATTTGGTAACATGCTTGTGCAGATCTTTAGGCTTGATAGCATTAGTACCCTTCTGATGTTGAATGTAATGGTTGGCTATAATAGAGGAGACCTATTCAGAAGCATGACAACAGTTGACCCAATATGATAAACGGTGTTGTCAAATGCTTATCATAGCAATACCCCTAATGTTGATCAATGTCTCAGCGGTACTAACAAAAAGCTTTAACATAAGGAGGAGAAGAGTACATGAAGTATATTAGGAAAATCCACGGTGATCTTAGAGGATCAAGTTTTGATTGTGTGGGTAAGACCCTTGAATAGAACCATCACATTAGACTTGTGTCATACATCGTTAGTGTCATGGATGAGTACATCATTTAAAGTATAAATCAACGAAATTTGCATGGTTTCCCAGGGTTGATATAAGATTGTTCTATGGGTATAAGACTCATTATTATTATTGTTGTTGTTGTTGTTGTTATTTTGATGTCTGTTATCTGATGATGATGATGGTGGGTGAGTGTCATACTCTGATGAGTGAGTATAGTGAAGCGGTGCATTACTCGGGAGTATTTTGAAACTTCTTAGAAAACAAAGCAGAGTTTGAAGTTTCCCTTCTCTAATATTTTATGTTAAAGAAGGATAGAATGATGACTTGTGGCGTTGCTTGCAAATTGGGTTAATTTGTTTGTAGAGAGGATTTGGATAGTTAGCAAGAAGCACTAGAGAGGGAAAAATTTCTATCAATTGAGTATTCTTGACTTCTTGTCAAATCTATTTCTTGATTCCATAAACCTTTGTTTGGAACCAAGAAAAGTAAGAAAATAGAGAAAAATTGAAGGAAAGAAAATTTGAAGGAAAAATAAAAATAGGTTTAAACTTAATAAACTAGTGCATATTATTCAAATAAGTATTATTTGTTTCTCTTTATTATATAGGATTAAAAAAATTAAAAAATGTAAAATTTTGAGAATTTTGATTGTATTGATTTTCTTTTATAATTTCTTAGATTAGACAAACATAAAGAAAATCATTTTTCTTAGCGTGTTTTACTTTTCTTATTATTTTTTGGGTTCCAAACAAAAGCTGAGAAATTATTTAAGTAAAATAGGTTCGGAATTTGTTGTATTAAGCCTCTTATAGCATATGAACATAAAATCTGGCTTGTTGATTTTTGCTGTTGTAGGTTGCCATACCCGGTGTCCCAACTATTCGAGTCCTAGTTACACTTACGAAATTTGAGGAGCTTAAAAAAAATTAATAAACTAATTTTACATAGTTATTCAAACTTTTATTATTTGTTTCTTTCTATTATATAAGGATTAAAAAATTTAAAAATATGTAAAATTTTGAGGAATTTTGATTGTATTTGATTTTCTTTTATAATGTCTATGGTGAGACGAACATAAAAAAGAAAATAATTTTTTAACAGCATTTTCTTTACTAGTATTTTTATGGTTTCAAACAACAAAGCACAAGAAATTATTGCAAGTAAAATAGGTTCCAGCCTCTTAGGTTATAGACATAAAATCGGCACATTGATTTTTTTGCGTTGCGGGTTGTCATCGGTGTCCCAACCATACGAGTCCTAAGTTAAATTTATGAAATTCGAGGAGCTTGGCCTATGGAAGGTTCTCAGCCCCTTTCTCGGCCCGACTCATTTCCAAGGCCTTGGAGTCTAAGGAGGTCGGAGGATCATCGACATCATGGATTTCATGGATTAGAGGCATTTGTGGTGGTCGATTAAAGCGATATACAGAAAATTATACTTCTCTTAGAATTGTATTAAGTAAGATTGACTAGATTAGTTAAATGCGGAAAGCAGAAAAATGGAACGATGAGAAGCGATAATGTTTGCATAATAAATTAGGAGAAACTAAGATTGTAAATCTCTTGATTGAAAAGCAAGTGAGATATCATATTCTAATGAAAGAAATCCTAACAAATTCAATTTGAGAATCGATCTGCCTTTCCCTTTAAAGGATTTTAATTGGGACAAATGATTTACAGGAAAGAAGATAATTAAATATGACATATCGTGTGACATCATAACACATCTGGCATTATCTTTAAATCTAAGAGTGACCCTTGTTTTTGGAGGAAGTGAGGAGGTGATGGGAGATGGAGCATTGGGATATAAAGCTCCATGCATATGTTTGTAAAAGAGCTCATAGAATTACTCATACGCACTGGAGGGAATGAAGGGAAATGAGAAGATGCTGCCATTTTTCTTTTTCCATCTCATACTGCAATACACCTAGTTTGTCTTTGATTATTTTATATATTCGGTTTCTAATATTTAAGGTGGTTTGTTTTTCATACAATGCTAGATGAACAGAACACCAGCTGATCTATCCATGGATGTTTGCTTCAGCTTGATTTAAAGATAGGAAACCTTCGACTTTGGTGGATGGTGTGTCTATGACACTTATAAGTGCTTTGGAAACAACAGGGAATCAGGCTCCTTCTTTTTGGGTCCTGTTGTTGACTATTATTCTCTATATTAAGCACTGGCCCGGTCCTCTCCCTCCTTTGATATAATCTTTCTTTCCTAAAACTAATCGTCATGAGCATATATTTACAGTATAAGCGATAAGTAGGCTACTGTGGTGTGATGAATGATTGTTTGTTTGAGGAACCGATAAATTGGCTATGGGTTTGTGTTACCTCTACAGTTAGCCTAATATGTTCTACGGAGCTTTAAATCTTTCAAAAGTTGGTAGATTAATTTTATTTTTTGTTATTATAGTTAAATTTATCATTTTTCCGATGCGATGTTTGTTATTTATATTTGCTTTGTCATTCCATTTGATGAATGTGTTTTTATTACCACATGGATAATCATTTAATGTTATGGACTAATCATTTGGTTATAGGGGTTTTTCTGGCTAATTCACTTTGGTGCATATTTCAGCACTCATGGCTTATAGTTTTCTATTAGCACATGTGAACAAATTTAATAGTAAAAATTAAGAGATGCCGATGCATACGATTTTAAGTTGTTATTTGTTTAGATCTACTATTTGTCCCTTACGGTTCCATTAATCTATGAAATTTATTATCTTTTAGGAGTTCATCAATCGGTATTTTGAAACTTCTTAGAAAAATAAACAAAGTTTTGGAAGCATCCACTTCTCAATATTTTATGTTAAGGATAGAATGATGAAGCTCATGGTTGTTGCTTGCAAGTGGGTTTGTAGTAGATGAATTGTATTTTCTTTTAACCGCACTTGAAAGGCAGATAGGTGAAATGAAAATGACCTTCTACGACCCATTTGATTGAATCGAATGCTCCCAGGAAAAGTTTCATGCTTTTCACATCACGTAGGATGGCCCGTGATGGTTAAAGATAAAAACCATGACTTTGGTGGGATGGTGTGTGACACACCCCCAACCCTCTCTAGCAGCGAGTGTGTTAGTCACTCCACAGAAATCTCCAGCCGTTACCTCTAACTTGTTAGAAATTCCTGTGAAGCGAAGCCGTATTGCTTGCTTTCTACTCGTATAAAATTTTTTCCTTTTTCCAACTTATGATTTTCAAAAATCTCAGCAGCATTTCCGCTGCATAAGAACATGTTCCAAAACCTGTATAGACAATTTACACTATTCCAATTATGGCAATCAACAACATTCTTTCAAAAGAGCCTCACGAGAGCTCATGTTTATTTTCTGAAACTTCACCTTATGTACATACATATATTCCATTATCTGTTCAAAATTTTTCTTCACAATTATTAATACGACATTGATACTAAAAATCCAGGAGAATCCTATTTTGCTCCAGCGTCCAGCGTACCTGTACCTGGAAAATAGTTTTTAAAAAGGAAAATAATGAGCTAAACGAGCTTAGTGAGTGTATGCTTTCTAAAATGTTGGCTTTTTCTGAAAACATCTTAAAACTGTAAAACTCTCTTTTACATTTATTTTCGAAGTCTTGCTTACTTTACTTTGCTTTAAAGTTTCTAAAACTTTTTCATAATTGCTTCTTGCTTTACTTTGCTTTTCTTTAAAAGTTTCCAAAACTTTTTATACTTGCTTCATTTTGAGTTTATAAAACTTTTTATAAATCTCTTACTTTTAAAAGTTTATAAAACTTTTCATCAAATCTCTTACTTTAAAAGTTTATAAAACTTTTCATAAACAGGAGCTTGAAACCCGACCGCTTGCTTTAAAATAAAAACGAGGGCCTAGGCTCGGCCGTTGTTTAAAAATAAAAGCGGGAGCACAGGCTCGACCGTTTGTACTTTAAAATCTAAATGGGAATTAAAGATGACTATTTGCTAAAAATAAAAGCAGACCACAGCGACTCATCGTTTGCCTTTAAAACAAACACGGGAACTGGGCTCGGTAGGTGCCAGGTGGTTGATTTTCAAAACTATATGGAAAAATGCTTATAAATCATCGACGATGGAGGCCTTTCACGCTAGCGTACCCTAGTGAACACGGAACTGGGCATCGGCGATGCGTTGGAAGGACACGGGTCTAGCATCACTAGGTGAAAGGGCTGGGCACACTTCACTTCACTTTTCTGCGTAAATATAGTGGAATTGACCTGGAGTCTCCATCACCATAATTTAGTTAGAGCTCTAACCTATATACTCCAGCACGTGCCACGGTCTCCTTTAAATGCATGATGCATGAACTAAGTTTGCCAACCAGGCAAATCTAAAATGCATGTATGATATCCTAACACCACCGCGCGCGTCACCCAGATACCTACAACCGATATGCTTGCTACGTAGGATTTTAGTTGGCTTATTTTACAAAATATACTTTTATTTGCTTGCTTGTTTGCTCTTTGAAATATGGTTTACAACTACCAAAGCATTGTTTAACAACATGGTTTGATAATTCAAAACCATTGCTTGTTTGCTAAATCTCATTGTTTGCTTTAAAACATGGTTTATAATCAAAACCATTAAATACCAGTGTAAAACAGTTTATAATAATACACTAGTATTTGAAAATAGGTTTAGAAAACCCACCTCTTTGTTTCCCAAAACTTGAGCACAACTTCACAACTTTCGCCTTTGCTTTTAGCCTACACACTCAAGCGAATCTGGCTGAAAACGTGTCGCCCATACGCTATAGCATTAAAACTTAACGTGCTTCACACCTTGAGTCACTTTATGGTCTGACATTCATATAAAACCAAATGAACAAATTACCGCGAGCACGAAAAAGCCCATGCAAAAAAAAACCACTCGTTTTGGTAAACCTTGTTCCAACAATACTGCATGGACTTTATTACCCAAAATTATTCAAGCGGTCTTTAAAAATTGAAACTCTCGGATCGATCCTTTATATATCCAATGGCATTTCTTTAAATTTTCAATTTAAAATTCATTCTTTAGGCCCTCGACCACATAACTTACGAAGTTATAGCATTTTTTTGCCAATTTGGTTAACTCATGAATCACCTCTTGTTATCAGCATGATTTCTAGGGTCTTAACTCCATAAATTGGAAATGGTTTATTTCAGCAATTTTGAAGGTATGGTTACAGGTTTCTTTTCCATTGGAATCACTTGTTGGTTCACGAAACTTCGAGTTATTATATTTTCTGTCTGGGTGCTGATTTGGCGAAACGGAATGCCTTTGCAAGCTCCCACTTTGACAAATTCTGGGCACTTTAGTTAATTTGCATGCACTTCCTTGAGTAACTTATTCCCTAGAAGTCTATTTGCAGGAAATTTTGAATCCTTTCAATTTGGATGAGTGAAACTCAGCAGGCAAAACACTAGCAATGCAGCAATGAGAGCATAACCCGAGTGAATTTACACGAGCTCAAATTTCAGTCCATATTTGGGAGCCTTCAAGAGCTCTGATTTGCTCTTTGTCCCTTCATTCATTTGTAGCCACATTTCTTATAGTTCTTTACAATTGGAATCAATTGATTTGGATGATTATAACTTAATCTATATCAAGCAAGAACATGGGTTTACTAAAATTTGACATCATTTTCCTTTAAAAACCCTGACATTCTCCTTTTTTTTGTTTTAACGATTCCTCGAGCAATCCGACCAATCAGAGATTATTACAAAACAACCTCGAACCAGCTCTAGAGGCTGGATCAAAAACCGAACAAAGTGGAAATCCGTATAAAGGTCGATAATCCATACCAAAAAGCTGAAATCCAAATATACGATTCATCACGAAAGCAAAAATCCATTACCTTTTGCTCTTCTCCTTAACCTTCCTTCTTTCCTCCTGTTCTTCTCTCTTCTTCTCCTTTCACATTGAAACCACAGCAAATTTGAGACGAAATGAGTTTTTGGTTTTGTCTCCTCTTTTATATTCTAAACTTTCATAATTGCAAATAGGTTCTTCATCTCTTTAATATTTGAAATCAGCATATTATTTATACTTTGGCATACTATCTTCTTAGCTTATGACCTTCATGTCCCATTTGATCAATTACAAAATTTTACCTTGTTACGATCTGAGCATTCGGAGTTCATAATTTTATGATTTCCGCAGCTTAATCTCGAAATACCCTGATGGCACTTGGTGCACATATACGTCCCTATGGGATCTCTTTGGCCCACTCTCCGGGGCAAATACGTTATAGTATGTCTATTATTTGGTTGTTGATGGTGTTTCGGCTCCCATATGGAGAATCAGCTTCTTAACTTTGCAGGCCTATTATTATTCTCATGTTGGCTTTTTATGGGTGTAACGCCCCGTCTCGAGAGGGTGTACGGTACGGGTAACCGTAGGGGCACACATGAGCACTAAATTATCCTTTGTAGTATTTTGGAAGAAGTGTGAAATGATAATTTATGAATTTGAATGTTGTAATAGGAAACGAGGAATTAAAATCGTAATTGATCAAATGGGATATGAAAACCATAATCAAAGAAGAGAAGAGGCCATAATAATAATAACCAAAGTTGAAGTGCAAATGTTAAAGAGATGGAGGACTTAATTGCAATTAAGGCATAAATGATAATATAAAATGAGGAGAAACGAGCCACTTGATTCATTTTGGTGCCTCTTTGCTAGAGCAAGCGTGGAAGGTTGGAAAGAAAACAAGAGGAAGAGGAGGAAGAAAGGGAAGAAGAAGGAGAGGAAGAATTTCAGGTATGGAATCCTTTAATTTGGGTTTTTAGTGCTAGATTCTAAGGGTTTCCATGGATGTATTAGTTGCTCATTTCCTAGGGTTTTGTTAGGAGATAAGATTATCCTAACCCTAGAATTCTTGAAGTTTTGTGGGTAAAACCTTAATTGGTATCTGATAAACATGGAATCCATCAAATTTTATGGGTTGTATGAATTGGTGGACATGATTAAGGTTCTTGGATTTCACCTAGGGTTTGTTGTAAGAAGTTCTAAACCACGATACAAGTGTGGTGGAGTTGTTTTGGAGTAAATTCCATGTTGGTTTTGAGAATGGTTGTAAAAAAAGAGAATGTTGGGTTTTAAAGGAAATTCTATCAAAATTTGAAAAGGTAAAACCCCTGTTTTGTTTTGGCTATAGATTAAGTTATAATCATCAAATGAATTGATTCCAATTAGTAAAGAACCATAAGAGATAAGACTAAATGTATAGAAGGGACGAGAGCAGATTACTTAGCTCTAAAATCTGAATAAGAATTTGAAAGGTGAGCTTGTGTAGCTAAAACTTGATTATGCTTTCTGTTATAGGTATTGTTGTAGTGTTTTGGCCATAAATGGAGTTTCGCTCATCCGAATTAGGTGATTGAAATTAAGGTAAAATAGACTTCTGGGGGAATAAGTTAGCTAAAGGAAGTGCATGCAATTGTAACCTCGAAGTGCCCGAAATTTGTGAAGTGGAGCTATGTCAGATCACATTTGCGCGAGTGAGTAATATAGATGTAAAATAAAATAACTTGAGTTTTTGTTATCCAAAATTGGGTTATTCAATTGGAGGAAGAAACCTTAGAACCATAGCTTCAAATTAGTGAAGAAATATTTCCAATTTATGGAGTTAAGGCACAGGAAATCGAGATAACGATGGTGATTAGTGGAGTTAGCAGGTGGCGTAGCTTGTCTTTGTAACTTGTGTTATGTGGTTGAGGGCCTTAGAGAAGAATTTTAAATTTAAAAAGATATTGTGGATATATAAATGATTGATACGGAGGATTTCGTAATTTTTTGAAGACATTTAGATAATTTTTGGGTAATAAAGTCTAAAGTGTTGGAAAAAGGTTTACCAAATGAGTGGTTTTTTAGGGTTTTTAGTGCTCAAGGGTAAATTGTTAATTTGGTTTATATGAATCTTTGTGTGACCCTAAAGTGACTGCGTGTGAAATACGTTAAGTTTTTACACTATAAACCCGACGTTAATGTGTTCGTCATTAGTTTGAGTGTTAATGAGCTAAAGTAAAGGCGAGAAAGTTATGGAGTCGTGCTTTCGAGTTTTTAGTAAACAAAAGGTGAGTGTTTAAACCTATTTTCAAACTAACTATTATTATAAAGTGTTTTTATCACGGTATTTAATGGTTTTGATTATGGCCATGTTTTAAAGCAACTGATAAGAGATTTAGCAAGCAAGCAATGATTTTGAATTATCAAACCATATTTAAAAACAACAATGGTTTTGAGTTGGCAAACCATATTTGAAGCGAGAAACAAGCCAACGAACAAAAAGAATATTTACTAACGGGCTAACTAAAATCCACAGTTTTAAGCGAAGCATCTTAGGTAGGAAGGTATTAAAATGCGTGCTGCGGTGGTGTTAGGATATCATTCATACATTTTAAGATTTGCACAGTGGCAAACTTAGGTCATCGTCATGGCATTTAAAGGGAAGGCAGAGTGGCGCGTCTTTGGAGTATATAGGGTTAGCAGCGTTAACTAAATTATGGTGATGGAGACCCGGGTCAATTCCACCATATTTACGAAAAAGGGAATTGAGCGAGCTCTTACTGGGTAGTGGACCAGTGCAGCCAGGCACGGTGATCTAAGACTCCGTGTTCACTAAGTGCAATGACGAAAGGCCTCAAGTGGTTGATGATTTATAAGCATGTTTATACAGATTTAAAAAATCAACCACTGGTACACGGTTGAGCCCAGGCTCCTGTTTTTATTTTAAAGCAAACGGTTGAACCCAGGCTCCCGTGTTTATAAAAAGTTTTATAAACTTTTAAAGCAAAAGATTTAAGAAAAGTTTTATAAACTTTTAAAAGCGAGCAAAATTAAAAGCAACAACGAAATTTGAAAAGTTTTATAAACTTTTTAAAAGCAAACAAGTATAGAAAGTTTTAGAAACTTTAAAGTAAGCATCTTAACACGGAAAATATCACGTAAAGAGAGTTTTACGATTTTGAGATGTTTTAGGAAAAGTAAACATTTATACAAAGCATACACTCCTTTGAGCTCGTTTAGCTCATTATTTTTCATTTTAAGAACTATTTTCAGTACGAGGGCGCCGGACGTTGGGCGGTTAGGATTCTCGACTTTTGTATAAGTCGTAATTAACAATCTTTTGTAAGGAAATATTTTGGTTGTATATTGGAGTTTATGTATGTACATGGTGTAGTTTTGTGAAAATGTTGAGCTGAGGCTACGGTGAAGAATGTTTGTTGGTTGCCATATTTGGAAATGTGTAAGTGTGTATAGGTTGGGACATATCTATATCAGAGAAACAGTATCTTGTCGAAATTTTATAAAATCTGGATTTAGAAAATAAATTTTTTTTTGTATCACGAGATTTAAAGCGAAGCAATACGACCGCTCACACGGGATTTCTAGTCGTTAGAGGTGTAAGGAGTTGGGTTTACGTGGGTGGCGACACACCCACTGCTAGTAGGGGTGGGGGTGTGTCAATGGGTGACTTCTTTCACTAAATCTGATAGGTGTGATGAATGATTGTTTGTTTGAAACGATAGAAACCGATATATACAAGTTTCACCTTTCCTTTGTATGTTTTTTTTCTTTCTCCTTACGATTTTCAATGGGAAAGTAGATATATATATCGATTGCATGTTATTTATTGATGAGGATGACCTATTGACTAGCATCCTTTTTTTTGGATGACCTTCATATATATAGTGACAACTTTACAATCGCATAAATAAATTCTTTACTTGGTTAGGAGGTTGGGGAACGAGGAGGACTCATCAAGAAACATAATATGAGCAACAAGGGGGAAATTTAAATTCATATGTTGCGCTCTCTCTTTTGTTTTGGTTTATTTATTTATTTATTTCTTATCAACCTAGCTTTCTTAATCTATCTTCGTTCTTCACTTGAAAACATATAAAAAAAATAAACGCCTAAATAGGTTTATGAATGATAAAATAGATTTTCTTTAATGAATATTATTTATTTTTAAATAAATATATATTTTTAATTTAGTATTTAAATTGAAAAATTACTTGAGAAGTGATATATATTTAAGTTTTACATGATTTAGAAATTTTCATTTTATCCAACTTTTAAGGTTGTTAGACTACAGAGTAAAAAGTTAAACATAATTTTCATTAAAAAAATTAGATTTGAGATGTAAAGAAATCCTAGATGTCCCACTCATCTACATTTTGTTTGAAAAATAAACATTTAATTACAATGTAATAAACTATATTTATTGAGACTCAAATCTAGGACCCATATCGTTTCTTTATGTGTTGTCTATTTAAACTTTGAGCGATCTATTACATATACATTTATATCTTGACATTTTAAATCTTGTATTTTTCTTTAACCCTTAATATTTTTAGAAAGAATTAAT
This sequence comes from Tetrastigma voinierianum, assembly GCA_016808115.1. Taxonomy (NCBI): domain Eukaryota; kingdom Viridiplantae; phylum Streptophyta; class Magnoliopsida; order Vitales; family Vitaceae; genus Tetrastigma; species Tetrastigma voinierianum. The sequence continues at coordinate 16,822 of JAEQBH010004686.1, forward strand.
AATGACCTCACTAGTCTGTGAAAGAATAAATCAACTTTTAGCATATATAACCATTATTTTAGCTAAAATTTTAAATTATTATGTTAAAGCCATATAAAATCAATTTATTGAATGCTAATAAATTTAATAAAATTATTAATTTAAATAGAAATAATAGAAAATTATCATTAGGATACTACTTTGTTATTTCTATAGTTTTCAAACAAAAAATATAAATGATTTTTAATTATATTTTTACTTTGTAATATAAAAATAAAATCGAAATATGTAATTACATAAAGAAGTTTCATTTTAAAATGATTTTTTTTTGTAGAAGTAGAACTTATATTTTAGTTAGCAAATAAGAACTTAAAGTCTTGTGAGTTAGGTGATAATTTTGTATTTTAAATTTTAAAATTTAGAAATAAAAAACATTATATGTTTATTTTAAATTTTTATTTCCAAATTTAAAAATAGAAAATAGAAAAATATGATTTGAAGAATTATTTTTAAATGTTTATTTTTTAAAGGGTAGGAAATGAATTATAGCAAGAAATGATTGAATACTGTTGCAAATAAAAAGAAAATATGAAGATAAATTTAGAGAAAAGAAATCTGTTAGAGAATGAAAGAATTGAGTTTTATTTTAATTATTTTAAAATAGTTCAACTAGTTGGTTTTTAACTTGTACTTTGTAACACACAAGCGAAAGCATTCTTTCTTTGCATTTATTTTATTTCCAATATTATCTGTGAAATTGTCAAAAATGTCCTCACCTTGGCCCAGAAGTGACCCATTTGAAAATGCAGAGTAAAGGTCAATCTCGACAAAACATAAAACTTTTGTTTGAATCCTCCACTTTCAAATAGATGTGTATTTGAAAAAGGGGCTTTTTAAACATTTAGTGTGGAAGAAATAAAAAATTCCTTAAATAACATGGTCTAGTGTATAATTACTCCAATGGGTAAAAATTCAAAAAATAATATCATTAGCTACTCTGAGAATATATATACCTAATTTATATGTCAAACTTCAACTTCCAAGATGTATATAATTTGAAAAAAATTATGAAAAAGAACTAAGAGGATCCTCTACTAATTTAACTTAATAAAAACACATTATGTGTCTAGATTTGGGTAAAAACCTAACATGTCTAAAGAATTACACATATTTCTCATTTTAAAAGTGTTTTTTAAATCAAATAAAATCCCAAAATCAAATACAAGAAGTCAAAAATGCTAGACAGTCTCTTGAATTTTTATGATGAAGATATAGAAAACAATTAAATTTCTTTTGGGTAGTCTCTTTCTCTATTTAGTCTCTCCCCTCCTCCCCTTACCTCTTCTTCCTCTTGTTTTTTTTTTTCACTCCTCCGGACTCCCCTCTTTCTTCTCTTCTTTCTCTTTTTTCTCCTTCCTCTTTCTTCCTTTATCTCCCTCTCCCTCCTTCTCTTCTTCCTCTTTTTCTCTTCACCCCACCACCACCACCTTTAAAAAAAAAAAAAAATCCCTTCTTTTTGAAAAAATGGTTCCCCATTTTTGGCATTTCTTCCCCCAAATCTCTATTTCACGAGCCTTGATTTTTATTGATTGATTTATTTTTTCTCTAATTCCTAAGCTTTGGATCCTTATCTCTTATATATATATATATATATATATATATATATATATATATATATATATATATATATATATATATATCCACCACCTTTTTAAAAAATTCCTTCTTGTGTTCTTTTTCTCCCAATCCACTCCTTTTGAAAAAATGGTTCTCCATTTTAGCATTTTCTTCCCCCAAATCCCGGTTCCCACCAAACCTTGATTTTTGATTGATTGATTTATTTATTATTTTTATTTTATTTTATTTTATGGATGCCACTTGGTATCCATAGTGGGATTCAACAATAATTTTTTATTTTTTAAAACCATATTTATCAATTGCGGTTTGGAAATTAACTTTGAGCCGCCATCTGTCTGGTTTAAGGTAAATTTTCAAAACCACATTTTTAGTGAATACGGGTTTAGGTTAATTTTCAAAACCACAGTTTAGTGAATATTGTTTTAAAAGCAAAAAAAGCTTTTGTGAATATTTTAAAAAAGTTTATATGTGCCATTTTTCTAAAAATGAATTAGTTTTTATATTAAACTCCATTACTCTATACTTTAAGTCAAGGCCGTAAAATATTAACATCCTACATACGGTGAGATTGTGAAGCCTCTTCTAAAGCAACGGTGATCTTGGGATTCGAATCTTTGAAATGAAACTCATGTTATATGGTAGACCTTTATCGCCCTTATTGTAAGACACCGGACCCCGGAAAATCCAGATTTTCTAAGGAATGATAAAATGGTAATTTCGGTCAAAATCGAGAAATTTTCCTGAATCTCGGATGTAAGCTTGGACTTCAGCGGTAGAATGCGTCTCGTAAAATCTAGCTACCACGTCGAATTTCGTCGAATTCCGAGATAGTCGGAATTTCACGTTTTCCGAGGCAACGTAGAGTGCGAGATGGCAGCTGTTTTATAGGTGGCCCAAGAGGCGCCACGTGTCAATTTATTGGAAAGTCAAGCATTGAGCTCAAGTGGGGCTCACATGTGACACATGACATCATGTCATTGAGTGGGAATCTAAGTTAGATGGATAAGTGGATAGGGTAATCCTAAGGTGTCAGTGAAGTGGTGCGTGGCGTTGAAGAGACAGTCTCTTGTCCCAATGTTGACCAAATGGATTTGGGAGAGGAAGAGAGAGGAGGAAAGGGAGCAAACCGTAAGAGAGAGGGAAAGTGTGGGATTTTTAGAGAGAGAAGCTCTCACTTCTCTCTAAATTTGGTGATCAATTTGTGAGAACTATGATAGGCGAAGCAAAAGTTACTCCCCCACGGCCAAGGGCTGCAGCGTGGGTACCAGTTTTGAGGGGTTTCAACAAACTCCGAAAACGTAGGGGTTTTTCTCCTACTTACTTTACTTTTTGCTTAAGGGCCATATAATGGATGAGGATTTGTTGAAGCCTGGATGGTCGAGGTTTCGGTTTCAAAAGATTTGGACCGATTGAAGAAATCCCTAGAGTGGTTTGGGCCGATCCTTGCGGGGCACATTTGCGTGTGTGTGATGTTGTGTTTTGCCATGGTGAATAGCATGCGATTGCGATTACCATGGCAGTTCAAGGATGAAGCTGCACGGATTGTATCTGGCAAACTGCCGCGCTGGTAAATTTGTATTGTAAATTGAATAACATGATTTATGCGAATTAATTTTGTTAGTATATGCATGAGTGATATATTAGCATGTGTTGAATGTTTGGTGTGCCATTGCATTGCACTTAAATGGGGAGTAACCCAGTAGGAAATTCCTTCTTGGGCATCGCTCACCTGTCGAGGAAAACTATTTCAAGTCACAGAAGGCGCGGGGATGGGAGCGCATCAGGGCCTTAGACGAAGAAATGTGGCCCGGTCTTATCTTGTAACTTTGTAAATTCGAGGCCCGAACCCGGTTTTGTATAAATTGTAATTAAATACAATTATCATTAATTCTTTTTTGTGTAAAATATATATTTGTGTTGTATGGATGTCTGAGCCTGATGAGCCGTTTTATACATGTCTGGTCTGTGACGTGAGACATGTAGATTTCGCGAGTTGTGGGTAGTCAACGGACACGGAGTTACAGGGCGTCACACTTATGGACCCTCCGAGATTAGTTTGAGTGTGGTATAGTTTGGCGCTGCCATTGTGTGCCTGAGCACCTTAGCACAACTCATGATTTGACAAAGAAATTATTTGCTTTTGTTGAAACTTAAAAATACGAATATCTCTCTCATTAGCTAATCATTGTGGCTGTCATGCTCTCTCCCTCCTTTACACATTAAATTTCGTATTATAATGCTTAGTTTTTCTCTTCTGAGCATGTTTAAGTCATTGCTGATCATTGACTCGGAGGGTCTTAAGGCGATATCGATTCTTTATTTTCTTTCATGAATATTATATTGATTTTTAAAATAAATATATATTTTGTTTAAAGGTTATGTTAAGAAAATTGAAAAGATATGAGTGATATATATTTTAGTTTACTTATGATTACCTTTTCATTTATCCAACTTTAGGTTGTAAACATAATTTTCATTTAAAATTTGAATTTGAGATGTAAAAATCCAGATTTCCCACTCATCTACTTTTTAAAAAAATAAACGCACAATTTTACCAATGTAATGATTGTATGTTTATTGGGACTCAATCATTGCCCTCTCTCTTTATGTCATTGTCTATTTAAGTTGAATGCTCACATCATATGACCTAAACATAATTAGCCACTCATACACATTTATATTAGCACTTTAAATCTTGTATTTTCTTTAACCCTTATGTTTTTATATTAAAAATTAAATCATTAGCTCACCATTGTGAAAATACATCAACTTCTAGCATAATAAATTCATTTTTTAGCTAAAATTTTAAATTATTATGTTAAAGTCATATAAAATTAATTTATTAGGCAGCTAATAAAATTAATAAGAACATCTAATTTAAATAGAATTAATAGAAGTGTATCATTTGGATACTGCTTGTGATTTCTAGAGAGTTTTTCTAAACAAAAGATTTAAAATGATTTTAATTATCATTTTATTTTTGTAATATAAAAAATAAAAATGAAATATGTAATTAATAAAGAAATAATTTAAGTTTCAATTTTTTTAAATGATTTTTTTTGTAGAAAGTGAACTATATTTTTTAGTTTAGTAAGTAAGAACTTAAAAGCCTAGTGAGTTGAATTTGATAATTTTGTATTTTAATTTTTTTAAATTCAGAAATAAAAACATTATATGTTTATTTCAGTTTTATTTCCAAATTTGTGTAAAATAAATATATTTTGAAAATTTATTTTAAATATTTTTATTTTGTAAAATTAAGAAATGAATTGTGGCGAAAATGATTGAATGCATTGTAATAAAGAAAATATGAAAATAAATTTAGAGAAATAAATACGGATATAGAAATAAAGAATTAAGTTTTGTTTTAATTATTTTGATGGCTTACAGCAGTTAGTTTTTTAACCCGATCGAGTAATTGCTTCGGGGTTCTACTTTTGAGACGTGCTGTAACTTACGAGTGAAAGAAGGACACTTTTGGGTTTATTTTGCCCACCAATATTATCAATGAAATTGTCAAAATGCACTCACCTTGGCCTAAAGTGACTCACGTTTGAAAGCGAGTAAAGGTCGATCTCGACAAAACATAAAACTTATGTTTGAATCCTCCACTCAAATAGATGGGTATTTGAAAAAAGGAGTGACCCCTCGTTCCTCGAGGAATGTCACATTGGGTCGCCTCAGACCCTTAATACATCAATCAAAGTCGAAGACCCATTATTTATGGGACCTTTTATGCACAAAGACTTATTTGTTTACAATATCTACCGATTATAATATGTGGGGAAGTAAATCACCAGCTTCTTCTTTATGGCATATTGTGAATGGTGTAGTGCAGTTTTTAACCATCTGCAATTATAATATGTGGACCACTGATGTTTGCATTTATTTTCTCTCTTTGGAGTCGACATGCTTTGCTTGGGAAGTTTGGATTTGAATGAATGTAAGAGATAATTTGGTAATTTTACCCTTTTGTTGTTAACTTGGGTGTCATTTTCTGGTAAAATGTTAGGTGGGTTGTTTTTACTTAATGCTAAATAGTACTTAATAATATTAAGTATTAAGTTGTTTATTTTTTAACATTAAATAGTGAGTAGGAATGACAACGGAGATGATTATTTTGGGTTCACGCTTTGCCTCGCCCTTAATAGTATGGGTTTGGTTTAACTGTAATCGGGTTTTTAAAAGATTCGGGTTTATTCTCTTAAATCTGAGATGAGTTCGAGTATTATTCTCTTAGCCTTGCCAGAATATATTTCAAAATATTTTTATTATTTTATTTTATACTTTAATATAAATAATAATAATTATTATTATTATTACCAATATTTTTTTAATAAATAATTTATAAAATTCATAATATTTTTATTTTTGTGATATATTAATTTAATATAATAAACATAAAAAAATATTAAAATATTAAAAACAAAGCAAAAATAAAATGTGAAGCGGCGAGTTTAGGAATTTTCCCATCTTACCAACCGAATCGATCCTACCCAATTTAATTTTTAATGAGACAAGTTTGGAATTAGAAAAAAAATAAGCGAGTCGAGGTTGGGGATAGAGTGCATACATCCCAGGCAACCGTTATCATCCATAATAGTAATGAAATAGTGAGTGTTCTTTAGTCGCCGTGAAGTTTTCTTTTTATTTTTGATGGAATATAATTTTTACGAAAATAGTCAAATATTTTCACTTCAATTAGAACTTTTAAAAATATTTACTTGAAATAGAAATTAAATGAAATTTGAAAAAAGCAACAATGAATCTTGATGAAAATAAAGTCGCCAAAGTAAAATAATTCATTTAAAAAAATATATACCTTATGTAGATTCCTTTTCAAAATATTTACAAAAGTAATTGTGAACCCCTTATTTTGACTATGATGCATTTCCCACTTAAAATCACGAGACTGGTTTTAATTTTTTTAAAAAAATCTATTCGTGGTTGCATTCTTGTGTTGTGTTTTGTTTTACAGGAGAAGCTCTGAGAAATATCTGAGGAAATGTGTATATTGATCTCTTGTTGTTGACAAAATGAGGGCACAGAAAATGAGTCCAAATTCGGAAATCATGTTACTCATTGGAAAGTACCGGTAGTGGTAGCGCTTGCTCCTTTAAGCTCCCCAAAGTCGGTATCTGCAATCGGATTATGAAAGCCCCATAACAATCAATCAGTGATTACAGGATACTAATAAATCATGTAGTTGGTAGTAAAGACAAAATTAAAAGGAAGAAATATGTACATTGGCGAATAGAAAGCGTATCAATAAAAAATCGTATTAGTTCGACGTAATAATATAGAATATTAACGTGTATTAAAAAATTGATTATAGATCGAGAGTCAATTATTTGTTAAAATAATACATAAAATATCGGGTACCTAAGTTAAAATTTTTATATGTTACCTGAAATTAAATCTATAAGATTCAATTTATATGTGACTCTTGGAGTGAAATAGAGGTATGATGGGGGTTAGATACGTGTGATTAAATGAGTGGTATCTGATAATTTGATTCTTGAAAAGACAACCCCATCTCATTTTTTTATATATAGAAGGGTGCATTTTGACCCAAACTCATAGGTAAGAATGGTATGGTATAAAAGAAAAAAAAAGCGTAAGGAGAGTCTATCTTTTTTCTTTTTATCAGTAATAAATGGGTTATTAGCAGTAAAAAAGGAAGGGCGGATAGGTGGGGCGGGGGCATCAATGTGATAAGTTAATTTCTCGGCATCGTCCTCACAGGTACAATGATGGTGTCGGGGAAAGCGAAGGAAACATCACGATTTTTTTCTTTCTTTTCTAAACATGGTTCAAAGTCGTGGTTAACATTGTCTATGAAACGATATCGATATACATTAATTGAAATAAACAAAAAATTATAAAATTATAATACATGTAATTAAATAAGTTCAAGTGTAAAATAAAATTTATTTATATTTAATATTAATACTAAAAGAAAAAAATAGAGGGGGAAACTAGATAATAAAATTCGAAACAAAATAAATCAAACTTAATAACTTATTTCTATATGTTTTATTCAAACCCATTTATATAAAAAATTTTAAAATATATAAAAGTTTGAGAACTTTTGATTATATTTTATTTTTTATATTTTACATAGTGAAACTAAATAAAAGAAAATTATTTTTGGTTAATAATTAAAATGTGTAAAATGTTATTTTTTTTATATAGAGGGGTAGTTTTGAGAGAAAGGTCCAAATGATATAAATTTTCTCTACCTCTTACGGAGACATATAAGAAAAGAGGTGAAAATAAAAAAAGAGGAAATAAATAATGAAAATAAGAAAATAGAAACTAGTTGATCTCTAATCCTATATAGCGTAAGCTACTCGAAACTCTCTTAAAGAAAAATTCAAAAGACTGGCGTAAAAATTGCAAAGTCGAGAAATCTAGGAATAAATAATAAGACGAAATTGATTTACCGGAAAAATGGCATAATCGTAATTTCGGTTCCTAAATTTGTTATTTCGATTAATCAGGAAATTTATTCTCACAAATCTCGAATGACAAAGATTTATTTAGAATCGTCATGAGAATTTAGGTAGCGTGTCGAATTCGTAGAGGTCCGTCTGATCGCGGTTGTCGGCTTTTGTCGCGATTGATGCCGTAAACGATTTTACGTCTGGCCAGTCGCGTATAACACATACTCATGTGTCATAAGTGGCATGAGTATAAAAGCGATGAAAATGGATGGTCGAGATAGTCTTAGAATGTCAAAAGCGGGAAAAGAATGGATAAAATGGTCGTTTTAAATTTGTCTTAAATGATAATAGGACAAAAGTTTTTATTCTCATCTTCTCAAATTGAAAAGAGGAGAAAGCATTGAAAATGAGGAAATTCTTACGATTAGGCGAAAATGGTGTGATTTTAAGAGAAGGACCTCCTGCAGAATCTCTAATCCGTAGTCGGAGTCGTCGGAGCGAGAAGGAAAGCTGCTCTACGCAGAGGTCTACGCATGGACTCTGGTTTTGAGAAGTTTTTGACAAACTCCGAGAGGTAGGGGTTTCTCCCTACTTGGGTTTTACACTTTATTTAAGTGTTTTTCAATGTTTCGGTTGGTATGAGGCCTTGAACGGTCGTTTGATCGGTCTTAAAACTTGGGATCGAGATTGATATAATTTTGAAACCAAAATGGGCGGCCGTGGCCCCATCCGCGGCTGATTTGGGTTGATTAATTGTGCATTTATGTGTTGATGCATGTAGTGAGTTTATATGAGGCGAAATGGCGTGAAACCGAGGTTCACAAAGTGGTATTAGCAAAGTGATGTGGCGTGAATAGTAAACCTAGGGTTTTCTTGTTCATATGAATAGTGACACGAAAATATATTTTGTGTGAAAATGTGTTTGGACAGGTGATTCAAAGTCGAATTCTTTCTTGTTTGATCGTTAAATACAAGTAAGCTAATTTTGATGTGATGAAATGCGTAATTACTTATATAACATGATTGTGTGATTGGATATTATGTGAATATATGCATGTTTATATTTGCGTGATATATTGTATTGGAGCGCATCACATGCATTAGTATGCGTTTGAGACACCTAGGATTTATAGAAGTGAGTCACGTGAGGTGATCTAGAAAAATGTTTAGGAGGGTTATCTAAAACTAAAAGATCGGAGGAGTAGTCCATACTAAAAATATCAATCGTCGGAGGCGACCCGATTATTGTCGGAGTAGTCCATAAATAATATCAATCGTCGGAGACGGCAATTGATATATATACACATCGGAGGGTTGTCCACAAACAAATAAACATAATAATTCTCATACGAGGCTTAGGCGGTGTGAGAGAAGTTGAGTGAGGACTTCGGGTGAGATGATCGATTAAGGCATTTGAATAGGATCGTCGTTTGCTTTGAATGTGGTGTTTATTTTGAAACATTGCATTGCCTTGGGTGGAGAAGTAGCGTTAGGATGATTAAATTCTTGACCCAGCTAGGCTGTAACATCCCAAAATATACCACTAACAGTTTATAACATGTTTAGGGTATAAAATAAATTAAAATTATAGTCATTCGAAATAAAAATGGCTTGTTTTATGAAAAATGGCAAAATAGTAATTTTATAGTTTGTAATAGTACTAAAATGACTCAGGAATTATAGAAAATTCTCTAGATCTCGGATATGATGGCAGGCTGTGCCAAGTTAAATTCGATCTAGTGAAATCTAACTACCACAATCGAATTTCGTTAAATTACGATACGATCGGAATATTTACTTGAATTTCACAGCGACCAGGTATAGTGTGAAACTTGGCTGGCGAGATTTTAAGAAAAATCTCAAAAATAGTAAATATGTAAAGAATATTGAGTATGATAAATAAAATTGAAAGCAGGAGCGAGAATAAGTTCGAAGGTAAAAGACAAAGAATTGAAATAAAAGGGATATGTGGGTCCCACTTTAAATAAAATAAAAAAAAAGCAAAAGAAGAATCAGAAAAAGGAGGCGGGAGAGGGAGAGGGAGAGACAGACGTTATTTTATTTTTATTTTTACCGACACCTCTTTGATATACGAATCGGACCATGCAGAATTAGAGTGAGGCGAAAGCGAGAAGTGCTCTTTCGATGAGAGTAAGTGAGCAAAACATGGGATTTCGCCAAGTTTTTAATTAAAATTCTGAAAATCCTATGTTTTGGTTTTCTCGGATCTGCTTCCTGCTTGAAGTCGAATTGGTCGACGGAAGGTCGAGTGGCCGTGCATTAAGTGAAGCTCTGTGGATACCAAAATATTTGAGTTTAAGTCAAACTCAGTAAGGTGTGGATTTTACCTAAATAGTAAATAGTTAATAATGAAGCTAGTAAATATGAATAGTAAATGGTAAATGGTAAAGTAATTAAAATGGTAAATAGTAAATATTGAATAGTAAATGGTGAATAGTGAATAGTGCATAGTGAATATATAAGTGAATAGTAAAAAACGTATAAATGAATAATTATCTTGAATAGTAAATATGTACAATAAATAGTAAATCATAAAAATGATTAATGAATAAATGAAATGAATATATTATTGTAAATATACATATAATTACCGAATAATAATAATTGTAGGGAATGGCAAGGATATTTCTTGGATATAAAATCTGGCGTAGTTGTCTGCGCAGGGGCGCGACAGGGGATAGATGGCGTGCGCACATGAGATATAGTTCTTTGCGGCGTATAATTTACGGATATTGGGGCCTAGTTTGGGTGGTGATATAGATCCGTTGGATCATTATAGCGACCCGTTTGGGTGTAGATGAGTAGTCCTTTGTCTGTCTGATGATGATACCTTCGGGTATATACGAGATATAGATCAGCATGCGTACGGTGATAGTACCTACGGTACAAATAGTTATTCCGTATCGCTTCTAAGGTATTTGCGGACATGAAACCAAAAAAATGTAGTATCTAATCTGAGAAATAAGAAATATCGATAATAAGAAATGTATATGATAGATAAAGTATACTTAATGAAAAGTACAATATATGAAAAACACATTATATGAAAATCATATGAAAGTATAGTATATGAACAATCTGATATATGAAAGAAAAGTATATGACATGATATGAAGCATAACCTTTGCTATGTGATGATAGTATCTGATTACAAGAACAAGTAAAGTACAAAATTATACTTGAAAAGTATAGAATTATGATAAGAAATGGCTGATTATGAAAAGTATATATATATATATGAAATGATAAATATATGTAAATATTATGTGTTATAAGTATATGAATTTGTATATAAGTGTAGTGACCTTGAAGTAAGAGTGTTCGTATGTATTAATTATTTAAAGCGTAAAGAAAGCATACGGAGTGTTTTAAATGCATTAGCCAGGTACGAAAGAGGAAGTAGGAGAACGGGACAATCGCGTCGGTCAAGGCCCGCATCACTAGGTGCCCACTGAAAGACTTATTGGTATATTTTGTATATGTAATTTTGTTTATTTTGTAAACAATATAAATATTATGAAATGTTAGCAACCAATATATGAAGCTTGTATATATTTTTATGTCTGTGCTACATAATATAATCTGAAAGTTAAATGTTCTTTATTATATAGAAATGAAAAGGCACCCAAAGTTAAGTTCGAGTAATTAGTAACATAACACCCCATATCAGGTTTGGATCCGCCAATCGGATATGGATCTGAAATGGGGCGTTACAAGCTCACCCTGTCGAGGGATACTATTTTACAAGTATAGGGAGCGTGCGAGGAAATGGCTGTCTTGAGCCGAGTTTGTGAAAGAAAGTCGGGTTGTGGCTTTGATGATTTTATACGTATGTGTAGAACCTGCAATTTTTAATATATATGACGTATAAGAGTAAAACATTTGAACTCTTAGAACTATTGGATATAGTTTGATTCGTAGTTGGTATGTTTAGCGTTGTTTATGGGCCAGTGACCGTTTACTCATGTCGTGATTATATTAGATTTGTTTGGACGGGTTTCATCGAGGTGTTGTATTTGGGTGGAGCTCCCGTACAAATGACACTTTGCTGGGTGCACGAAATGGCATCGGGTAACCCGACATCCACTTATGATCGCGGGTTTCACGGGTAGTCCAAGCTGTAATGACAGTGCGAATATTCAATAGTTTGAAACGCTTTTGACCAAGTGTGATTAAATTTGACCAAAGTTGACTAAGTTTGACCAACACTTAGTGGGTTGATCAAAGTTGACTTTTTCAAGAATGAATAATTTTGGGTTGACTAAGGCACCATTTTGTAGGCCTCGTTGATACGAGTTCGTAGACAGAGGCGGAATGTCACAATCAGGCTCACAGGGCCAAAGAGATTCCCGACTATTAGAGTTCAACAGTATCACTTTATCAGTGTCCAAATTATGTCTGGGATTTTTACCCGAAATCGACCCTAGACCCTATATAAACATAGTTTAGTTCGATGAAACCCAGCCCCAAGACACTCTTTGAGGCTCAAAGCCCTGAAGGAGCTCTCGAGCCGAAAAGCAAAGTTGGGCCGTTTGTAAATTCACGGCCGTGAGAGATCGGATCGGGCAGAACCTGCAGATCGGCCACCCGTCAACCTGTGGCCCGGCCTAGGAGGTGTACAACATCAGGTGATCCAGCCAGGTCGATTTCCGGCAAACCGCCGCGGACCAGCGGCCGGGATCGGGCCGTGACGCGGGAGTGCTGCAAGTGAACCATCGAGAGAAAATTTGTGATTTTGGCCCATTTCCGGCCACCCCCATAGCTCCTTTCCACCATTTTGGACCCCCGAACTCCTACATTTCCGTGGTCACTTTTGAAGATTTATACTTGTTTGGAAGTTACTGTGAAAACGAAATCGGTCGAACTTGGGTCGGGTTTTTCTGGCCACCCGCATTTGTTGGACCAAGATGTTAATGGTACCAATGTGAGTTCTGGTCTCTTGAAACTTTCCATTGATATGTGGCTTGTAAATTTTGGACGTCATTTGGTTAGTTTTCCATTTTTAGGTTGTTTCGGGTAATTACCGAAATGTCGGGACTGAAATAGGGTACCAATTAGTCAAATTTGGCAAAATTGAAGTTGTATTAGTGAAATTGGATGTTTTTAGGAATTATTGGATGGTTCCAATTTAGAATTAGCTCGGTGCCCAATTTTATCGGGCTATGGGAGCCTGCTTGTGTAGTGGACCGTCGAGTTCGATTGGATGGTCTCATAGTTCTAAAGTTGTTCTAAGGCCTTAGGGATATTCCAATGTCGTTGGTTCGATTATTGGAGCTAAGTGGTATTTATTGATATTCTGATGTCGCGCAGGCGAATACGATCTGTGGAAGAAGGGTGAAACATTGACGTTTATGTGATCTGTGAGTGGTTTTATATGTTTTTTAAATGATTTGGGTTTTATATTGGTATATCTATTGTGATTAAATATTTTACATATATGCTGTTTGATCAAATGATTGGTTGCATACAAATTTAATTATTGTTTTCATATAAAACAAGTTATCATTTCATGTGAATTTTGTCAACATTTTCACTGTTTGGAAGTTATACTGGTTTCTTGGATGATTCTATGGTATTTAGATATTTGGGCATGTAGATTGGGTTTTAAACCTCCTTGAGAAATTATTGTTTTATGAAATGGATTTTGAAATATATGTGTTTAGTAAATGGTTGGGAATGGTCATTGGGGTATTGTTAATTCGACATGAATTGAGGAACTAAAGATCTCTTGATGTAGTTGATTGAGTTGTGGAAAAGTAAGTGCATAAATTTTAACCTAAGATCACGGTGGCGATTGGAAAAAGAGTGCACGTGGTAGAACATTGAGTTAGAGGTTATAAGGTGATGTACGGATTAATAAGTTGGGTTCGATAATTATATTGTAGTGCCTTGGGTTTGCCACGGTCTTAGTGGTCAGTTTGATCTGGCGGTTGGGTATTAAGGTTTTTACGGTCGTGAGTCGGTTTGATCAAGCGGTTTGATATTACGGGTTTTACCCGCGGTCTTGGTGGTCGGTTTGATCCCGGCGGTTGGGTGATACAGGTTTTTTCCCGCGATGCCGTGAGGTCGGTTGATCAGGCGGTTGGGTGATACGGGTTTTGCCGGTGGCGTGGTCGGTTTGACCCGATGGTTTGGTATTGGTTACGCCCGCGGTGACGTGAAGTGGTTTCACCGACGGTTTTAAGGATGGGTAAATCGTCACGGTACATCGTTGGTTTATATGGTATTAATTGCCGTTTGGTGTTTGGTGCCCATGGTACATCGTTGGTGTATATGGTACTATATAGTTGATTTTTTTTTTTGTACGGTGCATTGTTCGTTCCTAAGTAAGACGTAACCTTTTCAATAGTTATGATTATTATATTTTCCATGATTAATTGCACAACATGACGTTTATATGTTTTATGCATGAGTGCATATGTGATGAATGAATTAGTTATAAGGTTCTTGATAATGAAGTCGGTTAAATTATTGAGCATGATTTTCTTATTGTTGGGTTTTTGGTAAAGTTTGGGTTTTTGTGAAATGTTTGCTAAGCAGGGGAACCTTACAAAGGAGGCGTGAGGTCTTGAGACGAGATGTTCAAAAATTAAAACACTATTTTTCCTTATAAATTATGTCACTCATTGAGATTTATTTCTCACGTTTTATTGTTTTAAATTTGTTCCCTAGGTCAGGAATGATTCGTAGAGCTATAGCGCGGATTAACACCGCTAGGTCTGCGAAGAGACGTAGTACTCTACCCCGTCCATACGTGTGGATTGTTGGACTGTTATTTTTTATCTTGTAACTCTAAGTGAATACTCTTAGAATGCTCGACATTAGTATTAACTCATGTAGACCTATTATGTATGTTGTGGTTATGACCTACATTTGGATAGGTCGGTCGTGGATTTTTCTATATATTTGAGGCATTGTAGTGCTGCATGTATTTACTTCTCTTTTAGGTGGGCCCCCTTTGTGCATTCCCTAGGAATTTTACAATGGGACTCTACTAGGCGGGAGCCACCGAGTTCTACTGGGAAGGGTATCAAGACAGATCTGTCGACTTGAGTATCGAGCACTAGGTTTCTAAATTCCTTGGGGTTGTACATTGCTATGCGACTCATCCAATGTTTTGTATACCTTCCTAACCTAATCAACGGGGCGGATGCATTCTTTGATTCTTGGAAGCGTTATTCATGGGATGGGCGCCCGAGGAGGTAGACGTAGGTCCCAGCAGGCTTCGGTGGAAAGCTCCGGTGCACCTACTTATGAGGAAAATCTTGTCGAGCACTTGGCTCGATCGCTGGAGAGGAGTGGGTTCACTAGTAGTCTTGTGGATCAGGCTCGTAGACTTGGAGCAGTGGGTTTTGATGGCGCCACGGATCCCATGGTGGCCTTATCCTGGCTAGATGACCTGTGAGAGAAAATTACGGGCCGGGTATGCGGTGTCCCGGGATGAGAACGAGTCGAGGATAAATTTGGGTTTTACGCCGAGGGGTAATGTAAGGAAGTGGTGGGCGTGTGAACTAGAAAGCGTCACACACCGCTCAAGGTCGCTTCACACCGAAGTTTATTCTCGGGCCTTGTTCTTGAGACCAAGAGGCTGGAGTTCGAGACACTCACTCAGGGTAGTATGACAGTTTCTGAGTACGAGCGCAGATTCAGAGAATTATCATATTTCTGCCCGAATTTGGTTGCGGATGAAGTCAGCAAGAAGAGAAGGTTTCTCGACGGGTCGGGTCGAGACGGAGGCTTGAGCCTTCCAGTGGTCCGATCATCCCACGTACTACCGACGAGAGACGCCTCGCCTAGAGGTGTAGCAGGTGCACTCGATACGCCACCGCAGCGCGGCCATACGATGGATTGTCTTCAAGAAACCTTAGTCAGGGATCGTCCAAGAGAGGTAGTTTCAGCTCTGGGGCTTCGAAATAAGAGTCCAAAGGGGGATGCACGTGGTACCAAAAGAGTGGTGGGTTTTTGCAAAGTGGACACACAAATCTAGATTTCGAACAAACAGTAGTGGCGTAGCTATTTTCAGTAGGGGTCCGCAGCCGGTGCGCCTTACATTCTACTTGTGATGCTCGCGGTAGAATCACACGGCCATGCCTGTGGATAATAAGTATGTTATCAAGCAGGGCAGACAGGACATTTCAGGAGGGACTGCCCCTATCGAGGATCCAGCCAGACTAGAGTTCCAGATCGTGCCTCGCCCAAATGAGCTAAGTGGACACGGAGGACCTGACACGCGCATGTATGCACTCGAGTGGTTCCTTTAGCATGGGACCGCAACCCGCACTGTGGCCAGAGGCAAGAGGACAGAGGACGACCTCACTCTGCTAGGGGAGGTGGTAGCTCATGACCCCTATCAGAGGCACTGTGCCACTCCCGACGCCAGGATGTGTACATTATATCTATTTTTGGTGACGATGCATCGGTGCTCATCAATCTGTGAGCCTACACAATCCTTTATTTCACATGAGTATGTCAGACGAGCCTGATGACTCCTGCTCCTTCGGGAGTGTGGTCCTGAGATTTACCACCCACAGGAGAGCCCTATGGCCCAGTCAAGCAAGGGTAGCTTTTATTTTCTATTGAGAGCCAAGATATGGAAGGCATTTGATACATTAATACATCTCGAGACGCATGTGATTCTTTGGACGGATCGCTCGCTCAAACTATGCTTCAAATGGATTGCTTCCGCAAGGGAAGTAAGATGACGACCGGGACCAGCCACAGAGTAGTCTTTATGGAGAGCTGAGGCGATAAATCTTCGTGTTTGATTTATGCCATTTATGCTAGATGTTTACTTCGAAAGGGTTGTTCGGGGTTTCTAGCTCATATAGTTGACACTCGTAGCGACGAAGCAAGGATAGAGGACGTACCAGTAGTGAGAGACTTTCAGGATGTGTTTCCTGACGATCTTCCAAGTCCACCTCCAGAACGAGAGGTAGATTTTCCCATTGATTCGTCCCCGGTACATTCTACTTCCTTACCACCTTATAGAATGGCACCAAACAAATAAAGAATTGAAGGCGCAGCCTACAAGAGCTGGTGGATGGGGATTTGATAGGCCCGTGATTTCACCTTGGGAGTTATGTTGTCATTTGTGAAGAAGAAGGATGGTACTTGAGGTTGTATAGACTACGTGCAAATAATACATCACCATTCGTAACAAATACCCCTTGCCTAGGATTGATGATTTATTTGACCAGCTCCTGGATGCGAAAGTGTTCTCCAAGATTGACTTGAGGTCAGGGTATCATCAGTTAAGGATTAGGGAACCGGACATTCCCAAGACAACATTCATGACGAGATATGGACATTATGAGTTTCAAGGATGTCTTTCTGACTTCACCCAACGCCTGCCGGTTTTCAAGGATCCGATGAATCGGGTTTTCCGTCCATACTTAGACTGCTTTGCTTGCCTCTGATCTATTATCTTAGTGTACTGAAGCCGAGTTGGTTACGAGAGAAATTTGGGTTTGGTGTTGCGTGAATTTTGAGTGACGTTGTATGCCAAGTTTAGCAAATGTGAGTTTTCGTTGAGTCGAGGGGATTTCTGACATCGTGGTTTCGCCAGGGCATTTATGTGGACCTCGTAAAGTAGAGGTGGTGGCAACCGGGAGCAAACCAACTACGTGACGTATGGCGCGGGAGTTTCCTGGGATTAGCAGGGTATTATCGCAGGTTCATAGAAGTGGTTCTCAAAATAGCAGACCAATTTCCACCGTTTGACTAGAAAAGGGGTAAAATTTGAGTGGACCACGAGTGTGAGAAAAGCCTAAACACTCAAGTAAAGCACATCATCCTCGTTTTGACATTGCCAGAGGGCAACGAGGGGTTCGAGGTTTACAGCGATGCTTCATATCAGGGTTTAGGTTGCGTGTTGATGCAACATAAGAGAGTTGTGGCGTATACCTCCAGACAGTTGAAGAAACACGAGCTGAATTATCCTACCCATGACTTGTGTAAAACCCCAACCTGATTGAATGTTATAATAGTAGTATTTTGGAGACTAAAATAGGAAAGGATAATTTATGGAAACCGGAGAGGGTGGTATGAGCATAAGGGTATAATGGTCATAAAGGATATGAAAATTTTGAAAATCAAATTAGAGATGGCCAAATAGAATTTCAAAAGTTAAATTTCAATATTTAAGAGATGTGAGGGCACCACAATTAAGGAAAAGTTGATATTATAAAAGAAATGAAAACAAAGCTAAATTTCATTTGGTCTCCAAAGGGCTAGGTCTACCTGCTTAGAAGAAGAGAGCTAAGAGGGGAGAGAAGGAAGAAGGAGGAGGAGGAGAAGCCCCAAGATTAAGGTATGGTTGTCTTTGAATCAAATGTTTTTTTAGCAAAGTTCAGGATTTTAGGTGAATTTCTATGGAGATTGTTCCTCCTTTGGTCTAGGTTTTGTGTAATAGCTCAGTCGGTACCAGAGATGCTTCCCATCGACTGAAAGACCCCAGGTCCCGGTCTGACCTCCGGGAGGCGAAAGGAACTCAAAGGGGGAATGAGGATATCCTATGAGTGAGCCTAAATCAAGGGCAACCCATGAGGTGGTCTAAGCGCTAAAATTCAAACTTGGAACTTGTCAGTAGTTGATATTCGTGATTGAAGACATGGAGGCATTACTCAGACGGGGCGACGTGGCCAGATATTTACCACCATAAGAGCCTTAAATATTTGTTCACCTAGAAAGAGTTAAACTAAGGCAAAGGAGGTGTATGGTTACTTAAGGGATTATGATCAGTACCACACTACCATCCGTAAGGCGAATGTAGTGGCGACGCCTGAAAGGTGAAGCTTCATGTGCTCTTTCGCTTATATGCGCACCATACAACTTCTATTGATGGTCGAATTGCGAGGAGCTGGGTGTTGAGTTTGGAAATGTATGTTTCAGAGCACTTTTGCCACTTCTACTACGACCGACATACTTGTTGATCAAATTCTCGAGGCACAAACTAGAAGATCCTTATTTGATGAGCATGAGAAGAAAGGTCTAAGAAGGGGAACGCTTGGATTTTGCTGGCTGGCAAACGATGGAGCTCTTAAGATTGGTTCAGACTTGTGTTCCAAAGAGCCGAAGAGTTAAAAGGGCATATATTGGGGGAGGCCCATAGTTTTGCTTATGTTATGCACCCCGGTAGTACCAAGATGTACCGTACGCTGAAGGAGTATTATTGGTTGTCAGGGATGAAAAGAGAGGTTGCTGAATATGTATCCAAGTGCTTAGTTTGTCAACAAGTAAAAGCAGAGAGACAAAAGCCTTCTGGACTTCTGCAGCCCTTACCCATTCCATAATGGAAATAGGAGCACATCACAATGGATTTTATATTCAAGCTCCCTCCCACAACAACCTCGTAGACATGACGGCATTTGGGTAGTAGCTGATCGACTCACCAAGTCCCGCATTTCCTACCTATTCGTGAGAAGTTTTCTCCTCAGAGTTCAGCGCTAAACCCTATGAGTCATAGTGAGTTTGTATGGCAACAAAGGTCGATCATCTCGATAGAGATTCACGATTCAATTTCCGAGATTTTGGAAGAGATCGATGAAGGAACTAGTGTCGTTGAATTTGAGTAATGCCACCTTTAATCACGGACAATCCGAGAGGACTATTCAAACTTTAGAAGATATGTCGAGACTGGGCGCGTACTACAAATCAAAGGACATTGAACGATATTCACCTTTGCAGTTCACTTATAATAATAGCTATCACTCAAGCATCGAGATGTCACCTTATGAGGCTCAGATGGAAACAATGGGTCGCACTTTACAGTTTCGAATGAGACGCTTAAAGAAAATTACTAGGTCCTTGAGATTGTACTGTGCGACTATGGACAAAGTTAATGTTATACGCTAAGTTGAAAGTAAATGTGATAGTAAAAGAGTTATGCGGATGTTTAAGGGAAGGATCTGAATTTGAGGTTGAAGATCGAGTACTCGAAATTCCTCACGGAAGGGCGTGTAATGCTTTGGAAAGCGAGGAAGCTAAGTCCTCGCTACATTGGACCTTTGAGATTAAGGAGGGTGGGTGCAGTGGCTATAGATTAGACTTAACGGAGGAGCTTGTCCATAATGTGTTCCACATCTCCATGCTACGTTAAGTATATCCCGATCCTCATATGTACTAGAGGGCACCCCAAAGATTGAAATGTAGGGACGACTTATCCTATGAAGTTAACAACCAAGCAAGTGCATTTTGGAGTAGGGAAGAGAAGGAGTCAGAATAAGACCATATCCTTAGTGAAAGTCCTTTTGGAGGAAACCACCTAGTCGAAGAGGCACGGAGCTGGAGGACCAAATGTTGAGCCAATAATTTCATCTCTTCCAGATACAGTACGAATTTCGTGGGATCTAAATTTTTCTTGTATGGGGGTAGATTGTAAATGACCTCGTACTCAAATAATACAAGTTTGAAACGCGTTTGACCAAGAGTGGTTAAGTTTGACCAAAGTTGACTAGTTTGACCCAACACTCTAGTGGGCTGACCAAAGTTGACTTTTTTCAAGAATGAAATAATTTTGGCCACTAAGGCACCATTTTGTAGACCTCGCTGACACGAGTTCATAGATCTGCTGAACGTCACAACCGACTTAATGGATAAAAAGTTACGACTATTAGAAGTTCAATAGTAGCACTTTATCAGTGTCCAAATTATGTCCGATTTTACCCGAATCGACTTAGACCCTATATAAACATAGTTTGGGATTCCAAATGAAACCCTAAATTTCAAGACACTTTCAGTCTAAAACCCTAGGAAGGAGCTTCTCTCTCCAAACCGGAACCGAGTCAATGCCAGGCAATTGCGAGCCGTGAGAGATTGGACCAGACGAGACACCACCGGCCGGCCACCGACGACACGCGCCGGCCTAGGAGGTGGGCAACATCCAGACGATCCCGCCGGTGGAATTTCACGGCGAACCGACGCCGGACGCCGCCGGATCGGGTTTGCCAAGCTTACATACCGCCACCGCGGAACTACCGGAAAATTTGTGATTTTTCGGCCATTTCCGGCCACCCCATAGCTCCTTTCCACCATTTTTGGACCCCCTGAACTCATTTCCGTGGTCCCTTTTTGCAGATTTCACACCATTTGGAAGTTACAACGAAAACGAAATCGGCCGAAGCTTAGATCGGGTTTTCCGGCCACCACAGAGACTGTTGGACCAAGGTAATGGTACCAATGAGTTCCTGGTCTCTTGGGCTTTCCATTGATATGTGGTTTGTAAATTTTGGACGTCGTTTGGTTAGTTTTCCATTTTTAGGTTGTTTCCGGTAATTACCGAGATGTCGGGACTAAAATAGAGTATCAATTGGTCAAATTTGAAAAAATTGAAGTTGTATTAGTGAAATTGGATGTTTTTAGGAATTATTGACTGCCTAGCTTTCAGAAATTATCTTATAAAAGCCCCACTTCAGTACTCAGCCTATAGGGCACACTGTGAAATTGGACCCGTCAGAGTTAAATTTGGATGATCCTGCAGTTCTAAAAGTTGCTCGGGCCAGGTCCTTCCAATGTCGTTGGTTCAATTTTTGGAGCCTAAGTAGTATTTTATTGATATTACAGGCATTCACGCCGAGCCGGGAGACGATCCTGCGGAAGGACAAGATTGAGCGTTTGTAGTCTGTGAGTGGTTTATATGTTTTTAAATGATTTGGGTTTTATATTGGTATATCTATTGTGATTAAATATTTTACATATATGTTGTTTGATCAAATGTATTGCATACACTTAATTATTATTTTCATATAAAACAAGTTATCATTTATGTAATTTATCAATATTTTCACCGCTTGGAAGTTGTAATCGGGTTTCTCGATGATTCGGTGGTATTTAGATATTTGGGCACGTAGATTGGGTTTTAAACCTCCTTGAGAAATTATTGTTTTATGAAATGGATTTTGAAATATATGTGTTTAGTAAATGGTTAAGGAATATGGTCATTGGGGTATTGTTCACCTCATATGAATTGAGGAACTAAAGATCTTCAATGTAGTCGATTGAGAGTCAGGAAAAGTAAGTGCATAAATTTTTAACCTAAGATACTATGGCGTTTGAAAAAAAGGCGCACGTGAGTAAGAAACATTGGAGTTAGAGGTTATAAGGTGATGCCCAGTTATGCGGAGATTGGGTTCAATAATTATATTGTAGTGCCTTTGGGTTTGCCGCGATTATGCGTGAGGAATCGGTTTGACCCAGACGGTTTGATATTGAGTTTACCTGCGGTGCCATAAGGTCGGTTTTGATCCCAGCGGTTGGGTATTACGGGTTTTACCACGGTGCGGTGGTCGGTTTGATCGGCCGGTTTGATATTATGGGTTTTTACCACGGTGCCGTGAGGTCGGTTTTGATCCAGCGGTTGGGTGATACGGGTTTTCAAGCGGTCTTAAAGTGAGGTCGGTTTGATCCGAAAGGTTGGGTATTACGGGTTTTGCAGCGGTGACGTGGTCGGTTTGACCCAGGCGGTTTGGTATTACGGTTTTGCCGCGGTGGCGTGAGAATTCGGTTTACCGGCGGTTTAGGATAAGGTAAATCGTGCGGTACATCGTTGGTTTATGGTATTAGTACTTCGTTGGTGTTTAGGGTATGGTACATCGTTGGTGTATATGGTACTGTACATAGTTGATTTTTTTTTTAGTACGATTGCATTGTTGGTTCACGGTAAGGCGTAGCCCCTTTTCAATAGTTATGATTATTATATTTTCCATGATTAATTGCACAACATGACGTTTATATGTTTTATGCATCAAATTCATATGTGATGAATGAATTCAGGTTATAAGGTTCTTGATAATGAAGTTAGTTAAATTATTGAGCATGATTTTTCTTATTGTTGGGTTTTGGTAAAGTTTGGGTTTTGTGAAATGTTTGCTAAAACGGGGAACCTTACAAAGAGGCCCGGACGTGAGGTCTTGAGAGGCGAGATGTTCAAAAATTAAAACACTATTTTATAAATTATGTCACTCATTGAGATTTATTTCTCACGTTTGTGTTTTAAATTTGTTCCTAGGTCGGGCGGTTCGTAGAGCCTACACCGCGCCCGGATTCAACCAAGCTCGTTTTGCGGCGAAATTTGTAGTACTCTACCATCCATCTTATGCTTGGATTGTTGGACCTATTTATTTTTTATTTTGTAACCCTAAATTGTAAAACCTCTTAGAATGCTTTGACATTAAGTGTGCTCATGAGTCCACCATTATGTATGTTGTGGTTATGACTGTTTGGATAGGCCAGTGTCAGTGGATTACCTTTGTGTATTGTAGTTCTGCATCTTTGCTTCTCTCTTTGGGTAGAGGACGTTCCCTATGAATTATACAATAGGACTCTACTAAAGCGAGGCCACAGGTTACCATGGAAGGAGTATCACGGGCGGAATCTGTCCATCAACGGACCCCGGTTGGGGGGCGTCCACACCATCTCTCGAGTAAAATATCCCATGAATAATCTCAAAAAAAAAGGTTAATAAATCAAATCAATGAATATTTCATTACCAAAACCTCTCAACAATCAATAAAACAAATGAATAATTTTTAAAAATAAATATATTCTCGTTTGGTATTCCTCTCTAGTACGATTAGCTCTTGGGCTTTATGACTATTTGTTAAGTGAAAACGATGCAGCTAGGCGAAGTTGGTATGAAAATAGGGATTAAATTACAAAGGCAGTTTTGTCTGACCATTTTCTTCCTTGTTTTTCTTGGGTGTATGGTGAGTCAGGAGATGGTTCCACAGATGCTAGCTCACTTGCACTATAAATTCCCTTCTTTAGAAAACATCGAGCTGCTTCCCACCTCCCCTTTTTTTCTGTATATTTTATGGGAAAAATAAAAAGGCTGCATATGGAGAGCATTAAACCTAGTTTATAAAGGTACATCTGACGTCACGAATTGAGATGGTAACCAAAGATATCTATTATCAAGACTGTACTCCAATGTCCCGGGTCTTTAAAGGATGGCATAATCCTTAAAATTTGTGATTCTTGGTTCATATTTTAAAATCATTCTACAATATTTTAAAACATGGATAACATCGCTTTTGAAAATTAATTTTCAAATTTTCCAATTTATTAAATACAATTTTTATCAAAGACAGAAGGATGACATTTTAGGTGAAACCTACAAAACAGTAAGTACATTCTTTTATATATATTCATTTTGTAAATCACTTAGTCTTTATTTGAAATCCAAAAAGTATTAAGAAAAGAAAAATAGTAAATAAATAAAGGTATATACAGTTAGAATTTGGAGGAAGATAAAAATGTTTAAATTTAATAAATTAATTTTATATATTTTATCCAAACTCATTTTATTTGTTTATCTCGGGACATATATAATGTTTGAAATCCAAAAAGTATTAAGGAAATAAAATAGTAAAATAAATAAAGAAAATATAAAAGAAAATAGAATTTGGAGGAAGATAAAAAATAAGTTTAAATTTAATAAATTAATTTTATATATTTTATCCAAACTCATTTTATTTGTTTATCTCGATTATATAATGACTAAAAATTTGAAAATATGTAAAATTTTAAAAAATTTTCTATTATATTTAATTTTTTTATATTTTTCAACATGAAATCAAAAATAAAAAAATTATTTTTTTTAATATTTTTTTTCTTTCTTTAGTACTTTTCATATTCCAAAACCTTAGTATTTTATCCTTTTATTCTTACAATGATTTAGTCTGAAATCTTTAATTCTCTCTCATCCATTTATCACTTGAAATTGCACTCTGCAATTGTACGTGTTTCAAAAGAATAAAAACATGAGTAAATTTTTTTTCTTAATTTAGCTTTGATTTATTTTGTGATAAAATAAATTCTCAAACAAAACTAAAAGAATAAAAAAGAAATATTATAATCGACGTACCAAACAAATGAATGTTCGTAC
The DNA here is from genome assembly GCA_016808115.1 of Tetrastigma voinierianum. Classification (NCBI taxonomy): domain Eukaryota; kingdom Viridiplantae; phylum Streptophyta; class Magnoliopsida; order Vitales; family Vitaceae; genus Tetrastigma; species Tetrastigma voinierianum. The sequence continues at coordinate 41,788 of JAEQBH010004686.1, forward strand.
TTTTTATTTTAAAAAAATAAAAGAAGAAAAAGAATCATGGATGACAACTTTATTCAACCGTATGGGTCCCGATGCCCGATGGATTTGGCCTTTAGGTCTTAGGTAGGTCGCTACTTCATTCCATGTCTCTGGATTCTTAACTCATACTTCCTTTTTATTAATTATATAATATTTAAAAAATAAAAAAATAAAAAAAAAGGGCAAGTGAAAGATTTAAAAGGTCAGCCAGATTCAAGTACTTACTATATTATACATAATAATACGCTCTATACAATGTACTATATTATATAATAATATTGTATCAAAAAAATAATATATATATATATATATATATATATATTATTTTTTTATTATGGGTTTTCCATATCTCGATTTTGGGCAATATATATAGTATATATATTATTATTATTATTTTTATTATGTATTTTTTATTATGGGTTTCATATCTGATTGGGTATTTAAAGTTTACAGGGTCCGTAATCCCATGGGGTTAGAATTTTGTTCTTTAAATTAAATATCTCTTTATAACAAAAAAATTGTAAACAAGCATGTCCTAACTCTTTTTATGTTTTTACTTACAAAATTATCCATCGTTTTACTACAGTGATATTATTTTAACTTACTTTTAGAAACTATTTGAGAACATAAAAAAAAATGATTGCAAGGATTCTAAGTTCTTAAATAAGTCTTTATTTTAGTTAATTTTAGAAATTATATTTGAAAATGACCTGGCCTACTCGAACTTTTTTGATACGTATACTTTTAAGACAAAAATTATGCTTTTCAAAACTTTCATTTCATATTTATTCTTCAAATATTTTATATTTTCTATGAAACCACGAAGTTTCACAATATTTAAATCATCAATATATAAGATAATAATCTTTAAATTATTTGTATTTCAATAAAAATGTATGAGCATATAAGATTGTTCACACATCATTTTCTTTTAATAAATACGTACTAAGACAATATTACCATATGTATATGGACTCAGTTTCAATCCCCATGAAAATCAATGTAATTTGATTTATTACATGTTATGAGGGGTTTGTATTATTTACTCAATTTTAAATATATTAGGATTTTTACACACACACACACATATATATATATATATATATGATTGTTATAAATATGCTTGACAAGATCCGTGAGGCTAATATCCACTATTCAAAGATCAAGAGTGACACTTCGCATAAATACTCATCAGACTCTTACAAGTTTTATACTTTTAGACATTTGGACTATATGTCCAGAAACTTATTATTTTATTAATAATTGGGATTCTGTATGCATAGCCCTTGTCCATTTTAACCAATAATTTCTTTTTCTACGTTCTTCCATTTGTGGTTTTGGATCTTCATCATTTTGTATGATGTATAAAGCCATTTGGAAAATATTATAAAAATAAAATATTATTTCAAACCCATTTTTAGTTTTATGTTCATATAGAGTCTTATGAACAAACTTACTAGATACTTTGTCTGCATTATTAGCCAGTAGCTTTCAAATCTCACCCTACGTTAAATCGTGCACGAGGAATTAATAAGCATATCACACCATACTCAAGAAATGTGTGCTTCCTTCCGCAATCCTCTTTATATTGAGGAGTACCAGACATTATACTAAGAATCAATGCTACATTCTTTTGAAGGTATTTCGCAAATGGTCCAAGGTTGCATCCTCATTTTTATCATATTTGCCATAATACTCACAATATCTGTCATAATAAACCATTTTGATATTCTTCCCTTGTTGGAGCTTAACTTTTGCTTTGAAATATTTGAAGGCCTCCAAAGAGTCAGACTTTTCACGAATGAGCTCAACAAAACCATAACGAGAATGATCATTAATGAACGTGATTAAATATTTGTGGCCACCTATAGTGAGAGGGGTGAATGGGGTAATTACTGACGAGTAGAAACAAATTAGACAACTTCATTGTCAATTAAAGTGAAGTTTTGATAATTCAATATTAAATTTTTTTTTGTAAGATCAGCATTTATTAAACCCAAAACAATTGATTAACATTAAAAAAAATCCAATAAAAGTATTACAAAATAAAAACTTTATTGAACAAATAAGTATATTAATTTGTAGTGTATAGAAAAACATACCTAGAACGGATCCGAAATTATTGACTGTTATTTATCTCCAAATAAATCTGTAAGGGGTAAGATAAAAAAGAAATATGGTTAAGATTGAGGATGAAACTTTCATTTCTCCAAAGAGTGTTCAACCATACCCTTATTAAATTTTAGGATTCTATTTACTTATATATATAGAGAATAAGAGAATAATTAAACTTTGGTCAAATGGATTTACCAAAGCAAAAAAGAATATAGAACTATGGACTCATAAATCGCTTAATATTAAACCATCTCAGAATGATCAATAATTAACATACATAACTTTATAATTAAAATTATAGTATAATTATGTTTATTTTATAATTAATAAATTAATCTATGACAATATGGTTGAGATATAAATCATGGAAAGAAAGTATAGAATAAATAATTGGTCTAATTCATCTTTACATTTTTTTTTCTTCTCCAACTGTGACTCTTGTCTTGGAGTGTTGAATGAATTATGCTGACTCTTGTCTTGGGGTGAGCGGCAGACAATGAAATCTATTGTTGAGATTTGATTTTTGCATAAGGTAAGCTATTATCATTTTTTTATTAGCCATGAGGGCCTGTTGTCAAACAATCCATTCTCCATACTAGAGTCAAAAGGCCTACATCTAGGCATCGGAAGCATACGGGCTCGTGTAGAGTAAATGCGTCAACTCGCTCCCTGTGAAGAGTACATAAATTATTGAATCATTGAGCTTATTTATAAATTTATAATATATAGTTATATATTTAAAAAAATAAATAATAAATCTAGGGTATTTATGGTAAATATTTGTGATTGGATAAATGAAAATCGGGGTTTTAATAAAAATTTTAAAGGACAAAGTGGTCACGTGTTGTCACCAAGTATTTATCTCGATCATACATGCAAAAAGGTTCTCTTCTCTCTTTCTTTCTATTTTTATTAATTAATTTATTTGAATACCGCACGTACACAAATTTTCAAGTAATAATTATTTTAAAAAAAAGTAAAAAAGTGTAATACTCAGATCAAGAAATGTTTGTATTTTACAAACCATATTTGCAAAAAAAAATCTTATATTTTCTTTCCTACAAAGAATGGATAATTTATAAATAAATAAATATTTATTAAATTCATGTATTTTATATATTTAAGAGACATTTAATAGACTCAAGACAAGATTCTAAAAACATAATGAATAAATCTAAATGGACAACAGGTTGTCACTCATTAATTTTGAGAATAATAAAAATATAAAATTTTATATAAATAAGCTTTATTTTTGTTCATATATATATATATATATATATATATATATATATATATATATATATATATATATATATATATATATATAATACCTAATAAATCCATTTATACTTCCTTATGCCAATATCCTTTGATTGACACATTTGAATATTATATAATAACTTATTGAATGTTGAAGCACTTACGATCTTTATGAACAAACTGCTAGGATTATCACTTAATCGTATTTGTTAGTTCGTGGACTCGACTTTATATGGATTTGAAAGATAGCTCGAATCTGAGACCGGTAATTGTGACTTTGACTCATTTGAGTAAAATATAATCATATTATAGCTCCATGAGATAATCGTAATACATTTTGATGTCATTACAATGTCTTCGGAAGTTGAAGTAGAATTAGCAAGACATGGTATGCACCATAGTACTAAGATATGATATTTCAGGACCAAGTAAATTTTCATCATTTTTACGGGGACAAAATTAGTCTTCTTTCATATCAAGCGGACAACCATAATTTGTAAAATTGGGTTAAAAATTAAATTTTGTTCCAAAAACAATGTTTATACTTAATGAGATAGTATAGTAAAACTAGGGAAAACATAAAATTTGGCTTCAAACAATAATCCCTGCTGAATAACAAAAAATAGAGATTAATAAATAAAATTATGATATTTCATTATATTTATTTTCCCAAAACATCCAAATAACTTCAATGAAACAAAAGGATAATTATTAAAATAAATTTATTCTCATTTGGTTTCCTCCCAAAAAAAATAAAAAATGCATATTCTTTGAAGGATAATGTAATAAATGATTTAGAAACCCATTCATCCAATTCGTGGTTGACATTAGCGTCAATCAAATAAAGAAAAAAAAACCATCATTGAAATTTGACAACCATATCATTCACGTCAATAAAACAAAATTCCATAACTTGATCCACATTTAATAAGAAGCCAAAATTCTATGATTGAAATCCAAAATTATTTTAAATTGTCAATAGAAATAAACAAAACACACATAAAAATATAGAAAACAAATTTGATAGCTTCATTGTCAATTAAAATAGATTTGATACCTATTGCTGAATTATTTTGATATCAAGAGACATAAGCCCAAAAAATTTGATTAATAATAAAAGACTAGCCAAATATATTTAAATGTATTATAAAATACAAAATTTTATTGAATAAAGAAATATATCAATTTATAGTAAGTAAAAATATATTTGAAATGGATACAAATTATTAACTGTTATTATCTAAAAAAATTTATAAAAGATTAGATGAAAAAGAGAAAAATAATAATTAAGATTGAACATGAAATTTTTTTTTTTTCAAAGTATATTTTGTCAAACCCTTATTAAATTATATAGAATTCAAGGAAATGATTAAACTTTTGTCCAATAAATTTGAAGAATTTTTATGGGCCATTTTCGTGTTAAGATAATTTTGTGGAACATCTACGTTTTTTGAGTAGTTGAGCCTGTCAATTATTTATGGCTTAATAAACCATCCGGGTATTATGAGACCCAAAAGGCTTTAATCATTGCAAATTTAATGGATGGGAGATCCGAGGGATGTAAGGGGAGAGAGAGAGTTGAAATATAAACAAAAGTATATTGATAATTTTTTAACTATGTTTTCAATAATTTTTACTTATTTTTAAAGTTATGTTAGAAAAAAATATTAAATAATTAAAATAATCAATGAGTATAACAAATTAAAAATGGGTCTTCTTACGTATTCCTTAACTGCACGCGAGTTCCCAGACAGAGAGAGAATAGGTGGTGGTCAGAAAGCTATTTATGGTAATTGACCTCTCAACTCTCCATTCTCTTTCCACTCTCCACTCTATCTCCACTCTCCCACTCACCTCGCTGACCGATTGCCCAACAGTGGCCCACTCACCTCGCTGACCGACTGCCCAACAGTGGCTTTTGATTGATGTGATTTTGAAAAATGAAATAGTAGTAATATTGAGAAGAAAAATAAATTTTCAAACAAAAAACGAGAAAGAAATATTATAATCGCACCAAACAAATGAATAAACTCAGACTTTTTATTTTAAAAAATTAAAAAAAGAAAGAATCATGAATGACAACTTTGTTCAACTGTGTGGGTCTCAATGCCGGTTGATTTGGCTTTTTAGGTTTTCGGTGGGTGTCACTTCATTTCATGTCTTCAATTCCCCCAACTCAGACTTTTTATTAATTATATAATATTTAAAAAAATAAAAAAAGAAAGAAAAAGGATGAAAAAGCTGCTGTATCTGCAGTCTGCAACCATTTCTATACAGTACTACTATATTATATAATAATAATGTACCAAAAATAATTATATATATATTTCAAATAATAGCTGATGGTGGGAACGATCTGCTATTATCAAAAAGCTATGTACCAAGCCTAGCTATATTATATCAAACAAAACATAAAGGAAACTCTCCACTCTCCACTCTCCACTCTCCACTCAACTCCCTGACCGACTGCCCAACAGTGGGTTTTGATTGACCTGTTTGTTTGTGGTGGTTTTGAAAGAATAAAGGAGTAGTAATATTGAGAAATTAAGACCAATGGCACCGTAGGTAAATTAGACAAGAGTACCCTTCATTCCCTTCATCTTCCTTATCCTCACTCTACTCACTGCGCTGCACCACGGATCGGATCTCCCAGAGAAAGTATAGGATTAGAAATTCAAGAAGGTCCACTCACCATCGCGGCATCGGCTGCTTCATCTCGGTAAGAAAGTGAAAAAGCTTTGATTTTTAGTTATTTTGAAGAGGACTCTCAGATTTCTCTTAGAAATGATGACTTTTTTTGTTGAAATAGGTAGAAATGGAGTAAGAATATACTGAATCGGCTTTTTTTTATTCTTCTCTAAGAAGACCGAGTTGACATCGACCTGGTGCGCCACACTTCTGAGACGTGATTCAGCTGAGCTTTTGAACCCTGCAGTCCTAATCAACCCAAATCCCATTTGCTCTGCCGAGCTTTTTTGAACCCTGCAGTCCCAATTAAACTAAATTCCATTTGTTTCAAGCAGGATATAACCCTGCTCTAAGCTCTGTTTTTCAACAAAACCACTCCAAAAAAAAAAAAAAAAAAACACCACCTGTTCCTTGCTTTTGGTCACACTGCATCAAATTATGTTTTTTCTTCTGTTTGTTTCTATTTCCTTCTGTTTTCCTACAAACCATATTCAAATCAAAAAAAAAACCCATCTGTTATCGTTTTGGTCACAATGCATCAAATTATGTTTCTCCATTCTACCTTCTACCATTTATATTATCCATTCCTAATTTCACTCATTTTCAATTTCATCGCTGTTTCTCTCCTTTTCCGTTTTCCTACCTACTCACCGTTAATTCCTACCATCCCGTTACTTGTCGCTGAAGATGATGATAAGACGAAGATGATTAAAGATGATCAGACGTGGGCGCACTAGTGTTGGTTTCTAGAGACGCAAACCTATTACGCAAAGACATGGGCGCATAAAAATGTTTTCAAATTCAACATTTACAAGGAGAAGAAGCTTGGTGTTTACTCAAGAAGATACAGGCAGATTTAAGTGAGGAATCTGATCAAACCCATAATAATTTATGCTTGATGAATGTGGGGGTCTACCCACTGCAATTGTACCGATTGCAACGACATTGAAAGATGAAACTGTTGTTGTATAGAAGAATGCCTTCGACGACCTGAGGAGTGCACCAACCAATATCAGAGGAATGGAGAAAAAGGTATACACATGTCTGCAGTGGAGATACAACCATTTGGAAGGTGATGAAGTCAGATCCTTGTACTTACTTTGTGGTTGCTTGAGCTATTATGGTGATATTTCAATGGATCAAATGTTAAGGTATGCTACGGGTTTGAATTTCTTTGACCGCATCGATTCATTGGAGGGAGCTATAAATAAACTAGTGACATTGGTGAAAACCCTCAAAGCCTCAAGCTTGTTTCTTGACGGTCCTGAAGATGATGGAGACGGTTATGGAGTAGGAGCCTCAAGGTTGCTTTTCATGGCAGATCATATGATGCCATGATGCATGATCTTGTTCGTGATGTTGCTAGAATTATTGCATCCAAGGATCCCCATCCATTTAAGGCTGTAGAAGATGTTCCATCCGATCAAGACTGGACAGATTGAAGATGAATCCAAATTCATCTTTTTATATTACAAAACTGTGCACGAGCTTCTCCCAAGCTGGTATGCCTGAAACTTCATTTTTTTATATTGCAGATCTCCCATCATAACTCTCATGTTGTATTATTATGATGTGATTTCAGTTGGAGAGGAACAGGATCTCCCCTCATTTTTCTTTTAATTCTCTCAAGCTTTTGTTCTGAATTTTGTTTTTTTTTTTTGCTAAACTATCCCCCTATGTCAGTGTATGTAGGTTGATTAAAACCCATTTTTGCATTGGCATTCTTTTTCCTGGCTTTAATAGTTAAGTTTAATTCTGTCTTAACACCTTGGTTACTCTTCTTTACACAGTGTGCTACCCTCAATGATAGCAAAAAAAACTTTGGGCCTAAATTTTTTTTTTCTATACAAATTACAATAAATCCAGGTCAAATCAAACCTAAGTCTATTGTTGAGGACCTAATTTTGTGCAAATGTGGTTCCCCTTTTTTTCTTCCTTAAAAGGGGAAGGGGAATGCAGGGGAGCATATCCAAACATGTAGCTCAAAATGAAAACTAAGCAGAATAAATAAGGTAAAAATGTAAAACTGTTGCTTTGTTGAGAGAAAAGTCCAAGGGATGGAAATTTTCTCTACATGTTACAGAGACACATAACTGAAGAGGCGAAAATCAAAACAGAGACCAGTTGATCTCTAATCTTACGTACATCAGAAGCTACTCCAAAACTCTTAAAGAAAAATTCAAAAAGACCAAAAACCTTAAGAAAAATATCGAAGTCCAGGAGAAATCTAGGGACTTGTCCATCTCTAGGGTAAAATATCTATTTTCAACTCTCTCTCTCACACGCACACACACATTGGCTCTTCTGTTTAATTTGGTTAATGCCTCGAGTTTATGAAGGTCCCATGAAACGCATATGAAATTTTAGAAGGCAGAGTGACTATCAGCTACTCTCATGGATCTCCGAGGAGCTTTCGATTTAAGCTTGTATCATATTTTGATTGATGACTTTGGGTTTAGACTCTTGCACACTCCCATTGTTTCTCTTTTTGTTGCTTTAATAATAGCTGCATCAGCATCAGCTTTTTGAATGTTTAGCATACATTGTTGATTTGTTCTATATAATTTAATGGGTAAATATCCCAAAGAACTTATCATAATAAGAGAGATATACACCTGGTGAATTGACTGTATCATATCGATTCGATCCACATATGGATGTTATATTTTTTGATACCCAATATATGACCCATTTATGCATTTTTTTATTAGTATTCCCGATTTATCTTGTTCGAACTCTATAAAGACTATTTCTAAACTCACTCTCTAGAGCGAAATTCTTTCAAAAGTTGGTTGAGTTAATTTTATTGTTTGATCCATTAATAATCCCAATATTTTGTATACAATTACACACACACATATGTATATTAGCTCTTTGTTATTATAGTTAATTTATCATTTTTATGTGTAGTGTTGTTATTTGAGTATAAAGAAATAACAAATATCTCAGTAATAAAAAAATATGTTGTGAACCTTATAGATCCTCCGATCGTTGATTGTTTATGTTGATATGAAATAAACTCACTCTGATCTGCCATTAATATTTTCATTTGAATACTTGGATGATATGATATCATTACCTTCTGATGGATGAATTTTTCTGTCCTTCAATCGTAAATATGGTTTCACAACTACTTCATATTTTCTTTTTGTTTTTAGATTGTAGGTGCCATCATTTGATAGATATGTTCTAATGTTAATGGACAATCACTGGTTATAGGTACTTTTTTTTTTCTTGGCTAATTCATGATGCATATTTTATACTCTTATTCTAATTTTCATAACCACAACCATGTGAACAAATTTAATGGTAAATTTGAGATGCTCATTGCACACAGTTTTTTAAGTTGTTTTTTTTAGATCTACCTTTGTCCTATGGCTCTTTCATTAAGCTTCATTTAAAATATGAATTTTTTTGAAGAGTTTTGATTATATTTGATTTTTTTTATATTTTCCACTAAAAAAATCATTTTCATTAGGTGTCTAGGTTATGGGCTGCTAAAGTATCAATGGATCTAGGACTGCCTGGATCCTCATATGCTCTGTCACCATCGTTTGAAAAAGCTGGTGCTGTAAGCTGGTCCACCTTAGCTGTAAGGATCTTAATCATATCCTCGAGAGCAGATAAAGATGATATTTGCTATCTTTTTCCCACTCAATGATTCCTTCTTTCCACTAACTCGCGTCGCTCTTATCTTCAGCCTATAATCTCCTTACGCATTATCGCAGACGCTAAAGTCACGTGACTGGATCAAAGATAGCATTTATCGGCTACGATACACGCGACGCCGGTTCCAAAAGAAAATAATAATTGAGCGGTCCCAAAGAACACCGAAATTATTATCAAGAGTCGTTTCATCGAAGCAACACCTATCAATGGATTTGTTAGTTCTTTACTAGTATCAAGCTAATCGGAATAGATGTGCTTCTAGATTCAAAGAATACAGACTTGATTTTCCTTAATATGCTTTTATTGGAAAGTATCACCCATCTACTTTGATATTCTTTACCTTCTACTGCCTGCATGAAGAAGCATGCGCAGAAAATGTAATCCCAATATAATCTAAGGTTTGGTTGGCTTTTAAAAGTTTTTGGTGAGGTCGGGTTATTTTTAAATCTCATTTGATTTCTCTTCTGTGAACTTCAAAGTGCTCACAAAATTTTATCTCTCATGGCAATATATTCGAAATGCTGGAATCATTTAAAATATTTGGGTCTATAAAATAAGACATTCCTAACCTCCTTGCTGCTTCTAAGGCTTGGGGGATCTCATTAAAACCTTCAAAAAAGGGGTTTTTAAAATTTTCAATATGAGCTACTACATCAGACCAATTTTTAAAAACACTAGGCTTTCTTCCTTGGTAAACTACATAAGCATTCTTTTTTGGTACTGTACTAATAAAATATTATGCTAAGCAATTAATAGTAGCAATAAAATACTGGTTCTCGCCGGCTTTCTCCATAAGTTATCTACATACACTTATGCACATCTGTTAAGGTGTCGTTGCTTTTCATGAATTTAAAAGCAAAAAGGCTGGTAGAGGTCAAGGGCTTCCAGACTAAACGAAAACCCTCTTTTCTCGCTCTTTTGGTTCAGGTAGAAGAACAGTGGTTAGGCTTTTCGGAATACGATAAATGAAGTATTTATTACCGAATAAGCTCTTGAACGCGGATGGCAATAACTTTACATCTGCTATATTTAAAGACCAAAAAGCCAGAGGGGGCACTTAAGTCAGAAATATCATATCTCTTTATTTTGCGCTTATCCCTTCTATTAGAAATTGCCTATCTTTCAAGTAGCATTCCTTCCTCGCTAAGGTATATTAAATATCTAGAAAGAAAACGTTAGAATACTATTTTCATTACCTTTGCATTATATTCAAATACTATTTCGTGTCCTCGAACTAATTGTATCTAAAAATTTTATCCATATATTTAAGCACTTTTATGCTTAAGTTATAAATTTTACTTATACTGACAAATGTTTAATTTTTATTCTATTTTGGTCAATAATAAAAGCTTGAAAAGACCCAAGGCATAAATCCATCGTTAAGATTTTCGATCAATAGAACTTTTTACATTTTCCACTTTTATGCCTGTGATTCTTGAAAGCTTTTATTATCGACAAAAATTCGAATAAAAGAAGAACAGACTGCCTATAAGAAATTTATAAGTAACTTACAATATTAAAAAGAAATTAGCTAAATGACATTTAAAATTTAGATACAATTGGCCATGACTGAATAAGATTCAATATCTTAAATGTGAATTAAAAATAAGATTACATTTTCTTAGATATTTAATATTTGGCCAAAGCAATGTGAAGGAATCTTATCTTCAAAAGCATTTATTATCTCATGTACGGGATAAAACACAAAAATAAAGGTATGATATTTACACTCCTCATCTTCTACATTTTTTGATCTTTAACATAAAGCAGACGAAGGTGCTTTTCAATAATTCTCATCCCACATTCAAGAGCTTATTCCTAATATCCCATACTTTTAGCTTTATCCATGGCTCAAGTCCCCTAACCACTCATTCCCACCCCCTGCACTGCGCGTAAAAGAAAGCTCGCTTTCCGGCCACAAACCCTTTCGACTCCATACTCACTTGCTTTAAATTCATTTAAAAAGAAAAACAAAGATCGATTGACGCATGTCAGACATCGATAATCCTATTATAAGGAAGAAAGAACCAAGGTATTTTACTCACTATTAATTGCTGAAGATAATATTTTATTAAGATAAAGACCAAAAAGAACGCGCATTTAGTTTTACCAAGGAAGAAAGCTCCTGTTTTTAAATTTATTCATTGTAAGAAATTTCAATAAAAATTTAAAAAACCCCTATTTCATGTTTTAAATGAGATCCCCCAAGCCTTAGCAAAGAAGGAAGGAGGTCGGGGAATGTTTTATTTGTTGTAATTCAAACGTGCTTTAAATGATTCCAAGATTCGAAATACCTTCTACGTAGACATAAATTTTAAGTGAGCACCGTGAGATTCTAAGAAAGAGAGATCCATGATGGTGATTTAACAATAAATGTACCTCACTCCAAAAAACTTTTTGTGGCCAACCAAGCCTTATATAATATCGGGATTACGCGCCCCACACCTGTAACTACTCCTTTTCTCGAATCCGTAGGCAGAAAGAGATATCAGTGCCTCGGCTGATTTTGCGACGCTTCCCATGCTATTATTAAGGAGTAATCCAAATTTATTACTCTGATCTAGCCCACCAAATCCAGAACTCCAGAAAGCGCCACCAAACTGCTGATGGATGTTGCTTCCCCACGAAGCAACGCGGATAATACTCTCAAATTGCCTTTCGACCACTCAATTATTATTTTCCTCGAACTAACATCCCACTTATCAAGACTAAAGAAATGCCTATCTTTGATCCAACTGCCCCTCAAAGACTTTGAAGATACTAATAACGATAGCGAGATTCTCCTCCGGTACCAAAGATAGCGAAAAGCCAACACAAAGCAAAGAAAGCCACGAAGTGCATGACCCATCACGTACTCGTAAAAGATAACTAATAATACATCTTTATCCTCGTCGGCGATATGATTAAGATATGGGCGCGACAAGACAAGACCATTTTTTTTTATTACAGAATGTGTGAAAGATATGGAGACGAGCGCAGCCTCGGATCCATTGATACTTTAGCAGCCCATAACCTGTGATGATCTGCTCTAAGAATTCCTACCAGAAGCATTACACTGTAGTAAATTTTTCTTTGACCGGGCTTATCACCACCCCATGCGTAAAAACTCATTCCTTTTCTTTTTTCCAAAAGAAAGATTCAGGCACGACCTATTGTGCCCAAATCACAGACCAAGACTACTTGGGGATTGCTTTACCGTCAACAGTTAATCTTTTCCTTTCTATATGTTAGTTAGGATTTCTTCCGTGCGTAGACACCCATAAGACTCCTCTCTCAAGAGCTTCCATGAGTCTTCCGAGTGCTTCCTCCAAGGAACCTCCTCGACCCGCTCAAACCTCCTCCGGCCGAAAGCATTTACGTAAGCCACGCAATAAAATCAGGTGTTGCTCTTTCAGTTTCTTATTAATTAAGTCTTATTTGAGTCAAGGAAAATATTTTTTCTCCCTGAGTTAAAATAAGAGGATCTTCTATATGTTTTTTGAAAAAGAGAAGTAATATAAGACCAAAGTGTAGTGGGAAAGAAAAATTTAACTTCTGCTGGGCGCAGTTAAGGCAGGAGGCCGTTGGTAAGTCGCTATAGGGTGGATGATAACTCTATTTGCTATTGGTTAAACTATGTCAAGTACCTTTCCCTCTGGTCTAATAGGATGCAGAAAGTTTTCTTTGAAAAAATATTCAGATCCTCCGGGTGTCGAACTCTTGTTGGGAGAAAATTTTTTTTTCCTTGACTCTCAGTTCTTATATATTTGATCTTGTTTTTGTATGAGTAAACATTTTTCAGTGAATTTTTTAGCAGATTCTGATTTTCAGTAACAGAAATATTTTAATATTAATTAGAAATCAGTTAGATAGAGAAATATCAGCCTCTATTAGGAACCACGAAGAACACCATAGAACTATAGGTATTCAAAGCACAGATACAAATTTAGAACATTGTGACTGTATAAATATTAGGATTCAAAATAGAATAAGAAGAGCAGTAATTAAAGAGCAAAATAAAATTCTTAATCAGAATAATAATTTTAGGGGATCAAATTAGCTTCCCTTAAAAGCACCTGTATTCCTAGTATTTTTCTAAAACCATTAGAATCAATAGCATAATGCTGCATAATATACAAGAAGAGGAGTAATAATCTAGTTGACTCCTTTAAGCACTAAATAATTTTAGGCTTATAAACCACACTAGATAAGGCACTCAGGGTTGCCTAGTAATAGCAGAGTACTTGATATACCCCCTTTTTTATTTGTGGTTTATTTTATATATGCTTATGTGCTGTGTTTCTGATTTGATGCTTGATTTGGTTTATATGAATTTCATTGAATTACGCCTGCGTTAATTAATCGAGAAAGAAACTAATCTTACTCAAGAAGCATTACGTGCAGCACCATATAGCGCGCTCGTGACGTGATCATTTCTTCACACAACGTAGAGCTTTATCATAAGAATCGAGGTGATCGATACAAGACTTAAGAAGTAATAATTACATCGCTCTTTATACCCTACGACTGCGACAGAAGCGTTTTACATATTTTTATAAGTCTTTATAATTTTTGATTGTGTGGAAGCTCTTATATGACAAGTGTAGGTACTGGGGAATAATTTGCTATTGCTCTTTAAAACCATGATACAACCTTATATTTTTCATTTATAATTTTGGAAGTGTTAGCATCGATCAAACACATATTCTCCTCGGCTAAAACACCTTAGTGAAAAGTGAAAGAGATTATAAAAATATTACCAATAATTCGGCCACTTTACAAACCATGGCTATAGTTCTTCCATTATTTAATAATTTTAAGATAATATACCGCGGCCTTATACCGCGACTGTAACAAAACCTCGACTATAACACCTGTAACATCCCCCATGGTCGCTGGCCGTAACGAAAACCCCGCCATCGATCCCATTGCCTACTTTCTCGTAATAAAAACCCCGACGACAAAAGCAGCAGCCGGTTAGGGCTGCTAAAATACATGTAAATACATTTTTTACTAAGCACTCGCAGCCAGATTTCAAGCAAATAATAAAAGACCGGATGGCACGGTCAAAGGCGTCGGCTTCGATCGGAGGTGATGTGATAAATATTGTAGACAATTCACGATTTAAAAGACCATTATTACGACATATTGCTCGCCTTTATTAAGCTCCGCGACGAAGATAACGGCGACCCCTTTAAATAAATTTTATTCAGAACTAACGCCTTTACATCACTTTAATATAAAATTAAAATATAGATCGCGAGGCCCCAACCCGGCTCTACCTGGCGCTGTTCCATCGTCACCCCCCGGCCCCATTCGCCTCACTCACAGGATATCCCTGGGCTCACAAGGTTTCTCGGGCCCGCAAAGGATTCCCAACCCGTCACTGCAGCCTTGCGTCCCAGTGAAGATCTCGCTACTAACCGAGCGAGCTCCTGGGGATGGTTCTCCCCACTCACTGCGATATCCCCTCGTCACAAGCGCTTTTCGCTCCAAGCAGCCGATTCGAACCCGGGTCAACAAGAAATAAGGCCCCAGTGAAGATCCTTTACTAACCAGCCTAAGAATACGAGAGTGCAAGGCATAGCTTCCTTTATGACCTTGTTTATGACTGAGCCATCCATGGAGGCAAAGGAAGAAACCCGAAAGAAGTGATATCCTAATGAGCCAGAGAACCATCTGGGCGACCAAAAGGACGATGGGTTCACTCGCTGCAGTCTCCGGCCGTGACCTCGCTCAATAAAAAGCGCGCCTTATATCACGCGCCCACCCGCCCCACCCGACGAGGGTCTGTCCACCACGCGTCGAACCCGGGACCATGAGCTTAGGTACCCATTCGAGGTAGTTCCCACTACCAATCGAGTTATTTTTGGTAATTCACTCGGACGAGGGGTGTCTCATCATTGCAGTGAGATACCTGTTCTTTTTCATGCTGGTTCCAAGACCAAAGTTGAGACTTCAATACCAACCGAAAGCACAGCCCGGGCCTGGTAGCCGGTATGCTCCCATTTGAATACGCCCCTTATCGTTCAGCCTTCACGAGGCGAAAGAAAGTGCGGCAAAGGGACATGCCCCTATAGCTCGGGAGCTGGACCACCCCTTCGTCGGTGGGCCGTAATGGGGCTCTTACAAAGGCGCAGTAGTCACAGTGCCTGGGAGATTTTCCGACGGAAACAAACACGTCAGTTACTTCAGTGCCACACAAAGGTTTTTCGCCGTGGGGCCGAATCGACCATGAGTTTAGGCACCCATCTCGGCGTAGCCAGCCCAAGCCAAGCGGGAACTACCGGCGGGGCACTCTAAGCTCATGGTCCTGTGTCTGAGCCTACCTGAGGCGAAAGGAAACCTCGTGAGTTAGGGATAGCCTCGTGAATTGACACCAACCTCCGTCGGAGCCGGGCAGCGAGGACCCGCGGATATAAGGCTTGTAGACTACACTGCTTCGAGGAAGTCCACCACAGCAGAGATGTCCCATGCTCTGCTCACAGGAGTTCAATTGCGATCAAAGGGGACATATTGAATGGGAGTATCTTCACTACCAACTGAGCTAGTAGCCCAGTTGGTAGTGAGAGTGCTCCCCATTTCAATATGTCCCTTTGGTCTTGGGTTCGAGCTCTCACGGAGGCGAAAGAAAAGGGCATGGGACATGCCCCTATAGCCTGTGAGTGGGACCACCCCTCGTCGGAGTGGGCCAGGGGGTGGGGCCCTTACATAGACACTACAAAATCAATTGATTCAAATAACTGAATATTGTATTCATTTATTTATTTATTTAACATCTTTAGTTTTATGCATTTAAGCATAAAACACTTACAATATCTTTTATTAAAAATAAATTACAAAAAACAAAAATCAAAAATTTCTTTTTTTCTTTACATCTTCCTCTTCCATCTCATCCTGATCCTCCTATAACACTCACCTTCCGCCACTTCATCCGCTAAGCCCTCAACCTTCTCTAATTCTATAAATACCTTTGTAACCCTTTTTCTTCATGTGTAAAACCTAAGATCCCAACCAAACCTATTGTCTATAACCCTCCATTCTACACACGCACAAATAAAGGCTTCGATGAAATTCCCTTTGCATCCATAATCATAAAAATGATCTGATAGACATGGATCTATGAAAATACCTCCTCACTCACAAGCCAAACCCCATCTCCCTAGCCATACCCTCCACTCCTAAACTTCCCGTCAACAGTCCCAAAAGCACCTACTGGTGCCGTTATAGATAAAATCCTCCTTATATCTTTTCCAGTACTTCAGTTTAATTCTTACCAGCCCATATTTTCAATCCACAATAGCTTCATTTCTCACTCACTTATCTATCAGGATCTCCATCTCGCGCATACCGCTCCTCTCATCACCTCCCTCCGAAGATCGCAGAGCCACAAGGTCTTCGGCCATTGCCTCTCTGTGTAAACTGCTTTCCTTCCTTTTTGTTCCTTCATCCTTATAAATTTCTATTTATACCAAATTCATTATCAGTTTTTCATTTGCTGTTTACTAAATCTTTCATTTCGTATTTATATCTTTTTCATTTTACAAAGATAGTTCTTTTTCTTTACCAAATATGAATTATTCACACATTCAACAGTGTATACCTATCGCTGATGGACGATCAGATTAAAACCTTAGTCCCACTAACCTTTAAAAGCAACTACTTTGCTTTAATTATATTCCCTCTTTTAATTACATCTCGTATTACGTCGACCGATTATCCGTTTTGTCATATCAAGAATGATTATGGTTTGTTATAGTGATTATGTGTAATAATCTTCCTCGTTGTAAAAAGACATAAGTTTCGACAGATTATGGTCATATGTTGATTATGTAATAATTTTCCGTTGTAAAAAGACATAAGTTTTGAGATCTGATGCTGACATGTACAGATGTAATAAAAAGAGGGAATATAATTAAAGCAAAGTAGTTGCTTTTAAAAGGTTAGTGAGTTTAAAAGGTTTTAATCTGAGTTGTCCATCCAACGATAGTATACTTTGTCGATGGCGACGCTGAACGTAGTTGTTAAGAAAAAGAATATCTTTTATGAAATGAAAGATAAATAAAATGCAAATGGAGATTAAATTAAAACTTAATAGGTAAGAAAAGGTGATGTGGGGTTTGGTTATAAATAGGGAATTTATGGGATGGAAGGGGATAAAAAAAGGAGAGGAGGCGAGTTTTTTTGAAAAGAGGAGAGCCAATGGCGGAGATATTTGTGAAGCTTCCTGCTGATCTCCGAGGGAGGTGATGAAGAGGACGGTATACGCAGAGATGGAGGATCTGATAGATAAGTGGTGGGAAATGAAGCTGATAGTTGAGAATATGACTCAGATGAGTCTAAGCCTATATCGTAGAGGATATGAGGATTTAGCCATGCTAAAGACCCATGGAGATCATTAAATTATTCAGCGTGAAGTTTAGGAATTGGAGGGTATGGCTAAGGGAGATGGGGTTTGAAGCTGACGGAGTGAGGAGGTATTTTTCCAAGATCCATGTCTATCCAGATCATTTTTATGATTATGGATGCAAAGGGAATTTCATCAAGCCCTATTTGTACGTGTGTAAGAATGGGGGGGTTATAGACAATAGGTTTGGTTGGGATCTTGAGTTTTACATGAAGAAAAGGGTTGCAAAGGTATTTATAGAATTAGAGAAGGTTGTGAGGGGCTTAGCAGATGAAGTGAAGCTGGAAGGTGATGTTTATGAGGAGGATCAGGATGAGATGG
This sequence comes from Tetrastigma voinierianum, assembly GCA_016808115.1. Lineage (NCBI taxonomy): Eukaryota > Viridiplantae > Streptophyta > Magnoliopsida > Vitales > Vitaceae > Tetrastigma > Tetrastigma voinierianum. Next base: position 60,245 of record JAEQBH010004686.1, read on the forward strand.
AAGAGAGAAGGTTGTGAGGGGCTTAGCAGATGAAGTGAAGCTGGAAGGCGATGTTTATGAGGAGGATCAAGATGAGATGGAAGAGGAAGATGTAAAGAAAAAAAGAAAATTTTGATTTTTGTTTTTTGTAATTTATTTTTAATAAAGGGTATTGTAAGTGTTTTATGCATAAAACTAAAGATGTTAAATAAATAAATAAATGAATATAATATTCAGTTATTTGAATCAATTGATTTTGTAGTGTCTATATTTTAATTTTATATTAAAATGATATAAAGACATTTAGTTGCAAAGATAAAATTTATTTAAAGGGTCACATTCACCCAATTGTACGCAGTACAGATAAAAAAAAAAGAAAAAATAACGCAGTACAGATAACATCTTTAGTTTTATGCATTTAAGCATAAAACACTTACAATACCCTTTATTAAAAATAAATTACAAAAAACAAAAATCAAAATTTTCTTTTTTTCTTTACATCTTCCTCTTCCATCTCATCCTGATCCTCCTCATAAACATCACCTTCCAAATTTTCCACTTCATCTCAAGCCCTCACAACCTTCTCTAATTCCTATAACACTCGCAACCCTTTCTTCATGTAAAACTCAAGATCCCAACCAAACCTATTGTCTATAACCCCCCCATTCTTACACACGTACAAATAGGGCTTGATGAAATTCCCTTTGCATCCATAATCATAAAATGATCCGATGTATTACGATCTTTAAAATACCTCCTCACTCCGTCAGCTTCAAACCCCATCTCCCTTAGCCATACCCTCCAATTCCTAAACTTCCTGCTCAAACAGACCCCAAAAGCAATCTCCATGGGTGCTGCTATAGATAAAATCCTCCTTATATCCTCTATAGCCTTAGGCTTAGACTCCTTACCGTCCATATTCTCAACTATCAGCTTCATTTCCCACCACTTATCTATCAGATCCTCCATCCGCGTGCATACCATCCCTCTTCATCACCCCTCCTCCGAGATCGCAGGAAGCTTCACAACATTCCGCCATTGGCACTCTTTCAAAAAAAAAATCATCTCTCCTTTTTTTATTCCCTTCCATCCCATAAACTCCCTATTTATAACCAAATCCCACATCACCTTTTCTTGCCTATTAAGTTTTAATTTTATCTGTACTGCGTACAATTGGGTGAATGTGACCCTTTAAATAAATTTTATCTTTGCAACTAAATGTCATTATATCATTTTAATATAAAATTAAAATATAGACACTACAAAATCAATTGATTCAAATAACTGAATATTGTATTCATTTATTTATTTATTTAAATCTTTAGTTTTATGCATTTAAGCATAAAACACTTACAATACCCTTTATTGGGTGGCCAAATTACAAAAAAACAAAAATCAAAATTTTCTTTTTTTCTTTACATCTTCCTCTTCCATCTCATCCTGATCCTCCTCAGAAACATCACCTTCCAGCTTCACTTCCTCACAACCTTCTCTAATTCTATAAATACCTTTGCAACCCTTTTCTTCATGTAAAACTCAAGATCCCAACCAAACCTATTGTCTATAACCCCCCCATTCTTACACACGTACAAATAGGGCTTGATGAAATTCCCTTGCATCCATAATCATAAAAAATTATCCGATAGACATGGATCTCGGGAAAATACCTCCTCACCTGTCGCTTCAAACCCCATCTCCCTTAGCCATACCCTCCACCCCTAAACTTCCCCGGTCAAATGCACCCTAAAAGCACCTACGGGTGTTACTATAGCTAAAATCCTCCTTATATCCTCTACAGCCTTAGGCTTAGACTCCTTACCGTCCATATTCTCAACTATCAGCTTCATTTCCCACCACTTATCTATCAGATCCTCCATCTCTGCGTATACCGTCCTCTTCATCACCTCCCTTCGGAGATCAGCAGGAAGCTTCACAAATATCTCCGCCATTGACACTCCTCTTTTCAAAAAAACTCGCCTCCTCTCCTTTTTTTATCCCCTTCCATCCCATAAACTCCCTATTTATAACCAAACCCTACATCATCTTCTTACCTATTAAGTTTTAATTGAATCTCCATTTGCATTTTATTTATCTTTCATTTCATAAAAGATATTCTTTTTTTCTTAACAACTCTGTTCAACGTCGCCATCCAACAAAGTATGCCAATCGTTGGATGGACGACTCAGATTAAAACCTTTTAAACCCACTAACCTTTAAAAAGCAACTATTTTGCTTTAATTATATTCCCTCTTTTAATTACATCTGTACATGTCAGCATCAGATCTCAAAACTTATGTCTTTTTTACAACCAGAAGATTATTACATAATCACTATAACAAACCATAATCCTGTTACTGATATATGACAAAACCAGATAATCACTGGTTACCCATTGATTTAAAATAAACCCTCATCTTCCCAGCAGCCTGATTGAAACTGGTTGCCCCTAACAGGTACAAAGCTCCCTTCTTTATATCAGCTATCTCACCAGTTTTACCACCTTTCCATTCAGTTCAGATCCCTTACTTATTGCAAAACTTAATGCTATCCACAAATTTCTGAGAGGGAGCGCCCAGATCGCCTAACGGCATATCCTTAAAAGGATCCAAACCTCGCACTTCAACGCTGTTGGACCAAAGCCGCTTTCACCAATAACCTAAGGAGCCATCTCTACTTAACCAGCCTAAAGCTTAGAATTCAAAACAATAAATATCAATATAATTTAATAATCCAGCTTTAGTCCAACTGGTCGCAAAGACGGCTGCTCGGTCTTTATTGTCCCCGTGATGAAGATAATGAGGGGGGGAAGTTACATAGAAAGTAGATTTATCACAGCAATATGGAACTTGAAAGGGTTAAGAAGAATTTAGTGAGATGGAAAAGGCTATTAGAGGGCTCATGGTAGATTAATATGTAATTTGTGTTTGTAATTTTAATTAATGTATTTGAGTATGTAAGGATGTTTCTTTAATCAATAAAATTCGTGTTTTATTTATTATATGAAATTGTGTGAATGTGATTTTTTGAAGTATTTAATTTTTGTAAAATTAAAAATATGATAAAGAGTAAAGTTATTTGAGATGTTGATGTTTTAGTAAAGTTGAAATGATTTAATTCAATTTGAAAGGGTTAATACTTAAAAGGGTTAATTTATACTAATAAAATTAAAGGGTTAACTCTTAAGTGCCCCCTCTACAACGTTTCGAATTTATATCGAACTGAAGTTTATTTGTGTTTCAAGCCCGTCAGGCTCCCATCCGAATCTTTTTTGAAATGGAGGGCTCTCCGCTATGCCACGATAGCCTAACCACACATTTCTGCAACCGTGTGTGCAACGACGTCGTTTTGGTGTTAAAGTGATGACGTCATTTAAAAAGAAAGGAATAATACCGAGCGTGTCCTTATCCTGTTCGCTTTGAAAAGGAAGCATTTTTCTTATAAAAGTGGCGGAGGGATGTTACTGCGATGAAAGTGGTATGACGTCTCCGATATTCCATCTAGACCGAGATCGCCATACGCCTGGGTTTGGCAGACGAAAGTCTCTCAATTATTTTTTAATTGTGTTGTTCAGCTGGCTCGACAGGTCCGGTCTATGTATTTGCCAATCTTTTTAAAAGATTGTTTTCTGTTGTGGAGAGAGAAACGGAGGAGAACGACGGATCGGCTGGATTCGTCTCGCGACGACGACTGTACCGGTACGAATGGCGAATACGCGAGTTCTCGTCGCCCCACTAAGGCCCAAAAGGAGCGGGTCGAACGAAGAAAGCGTGCTTTCATAGGCGGTCGGGTAATGATTGAATGAGGTCGCGCGTGATGTTCGCCCGCAGGCCCTATCGTCGTATCAGCCCGCCCGCAGGGTATCAGGTTCACCGGGTTTAATAGACACTTGCTACGCTTTAGAACATCGGTTCCGCTTTATTTGTTGACAAATTTTAATCGTGGTGATCAAGATAATCAGAGACACAGCGCGGAGACGTTGATGTATAAGATGTTGATCAAGATGCGTTTGTATACTGATAAGACCCAGTGGACTCGGTGTATAAAATACAAAATGTATTGGTGGTTGGTGTACGACGCGCAAATCAGAGGGACAAATGCCGGAATGCGCATCATATTTGAGACGCTTATTGATGGGATGCCTGGGTTATGGCTTGTTAATAGGGATATGGCTCACAGGTTCATAGTCAAGAAGCATTGGTCCGTGTGATGATCAGAATCGGTCAGGATGTGTTCGCTGATTTGCCGAATGGCAGATCTGCTGTCCCCGCTCACGTTTTTGTTGATAGTAGTAAATTCTACAAGAAGTTAGGTGTAAGAACTGAATGGAAAGGTGGGACTACGGGTGGTCAGATCGGGGATATCAAGAAGGGGGCATTGTACCTTGTAGGGCCCCATCGCATCGCATTTTAAGGTACAAAGTCGCAAACTTGTGTGGTTTACCTAAATCAGAGGTAATCCAAGAATCGTAGTTGTTCTTCTAAATTACCGCTTAGGTAATTATGTTTTCTTAACAAGTGTATTTTTAAAATTATAGTAATATAATTTTGTTGGTGATAAAGATTGGAGATAATGTTGATACTTTTTAGATAGGATGTAGCATGATAGATCGGTGAATAAAAGTTAAACGCACTACAGGTGTTTAATTTTATTAAAGTAAAGTAAGGAATAGACAACCAATTTTACAACAGGCGACTTTGTCACCAGGGCCTCAGAACAAAAATAAAATGCTTTGCTTAGAATTACAAACACCTTTAAAAGAAAAAGTTAAAAGATAATAAAGATGAGACTTAATTAAATTCAAATGTAAATGAAATGGTTTTTGATGATTATAAATCGACGTGGAGGGTGAGATTTGATCGAGAAGAGTTAAGAATTCGATCGGCTGCTTAATTTCGATACAACGATGGCTGGTATTTACGTCCAGTTGTCGGAGGAGCTGAGGAGGATCGTGCTTTGGAAACTGGTTCAAGGGGAGCTGCAAGATGTAGGTGATTGATGTTTTGAAATGAGGGAAATGGTAAAATACGTATAATCCGTAAGTGAGAGACTTCACGAGCATGGAGGTTGTTGCAGATCGATTTGTAAGATGACGGGGACCTAAATTTTGGAGTTTGTATCTAAAAATTCGTGCAATCGGAGGATATGGATGAGGGCTTTGGTTTTTCAACCAATGGTATGGAACATCACAATGCTCATGTTTTTAAAGATCACTATTTCGATCATGGATGCAATGGTTCTTTTGTTCCTCCTGTGATGAAGATCGCCGAGGTGGGAGTGTTGATTGAGCAAATGGTGGTTTTGGGACAAGGAGATTACAGAGATGGTGTGACGCCCCAAAACCCGGGGGTCCGTTGACTACCCGTCAACCCGCGGAATACAAGTGGAGGCTCAAGCTACCCGACGCCACTTAGAAAAATCCGCGCAGTCTCCTTTGAACGGAGCTCTACCCAAATACATAACCCCGCATAACCTGTCCCAAACAATCCAATATATGCAATATATATCCCAACATGAGTAAATTGCCTCTGAGCTCATAAACCAATACTCATAAGATCAATTATCAACTATTCTTCCACCATTCCACAATTCAATAGTTGATTGCACTTTTATAGTTGAACACAAACATATATTAAAAATCTACAATTCTAATACATGTTATGTCCAAACTATCACACAAACCTACTTCTTCAAAATCAACCTCAAAATGAGTTGTCTCTCTAGCGCTGCATTCAAAATAAAGGCCCCACGACGGCCGAATGAGTTTCAAGAGAGAATCGCCTAAGTTGGCTACTTCCACCACCTAAAGCCTGCAGTGTACAAGCAAGTGTCGCAACGCTCCAGTAAACACACACTCAAGTAAATACATGATCCTACTTGAATGTCTACAAGGATACTCCCATGTCACGAGTCTCACTTCGACTCACTCACACCCTGCCTAAGCCATGTATGAGAAGGTCAATCATTTCAAAACAAACCCTTTTTGTTTCTTGAAAATATACTACCAAATATTCGGTACAAATACGGATCACCCTCCGAGCGTAATTGGTTGGTGAGCTTTCCAAACGCCATGGTCCTCATCCAAATGATCCGCTGGCTCCATCTCTCCCCAAACTCCACCGAATATCATCCCGTGAAATCTCTTCGCAAACATGCCCGCTTACAAAATCCATGTCATGCACTCACACCTAACTTAGGTTACTCAGTTGCATATGAAAATGCATTATGCCATTTTCAAACCATTTATACAATATGTCAATATGCATATTTATTAATCAACTACAATTACACACATGTAATTCAATTATATCAACCATCACCCAAATTAGCTCACTTGAGCAATCACAAACTCGTCTCCAATGGCTTACAACACAATTTAATTCCATAATCGTGTCATTTTGTTAACACATTAAGCATTAACCCATTAATTCCTTGATCGACCAACTCTCCAAATTAATTTCTACACATACCAAGCCATTTAATTCACACAATTTCAAACACACAACAAATGGACAATTCTTATCCATTTCACACAAACCCGGGACTGCTTACAGCCCCAAACAGGCTGGCCGCCCACGGCAACCACTTCTACATCGGTTCCTCTTGGTGGAACCGATTTCCATTCCCATTTCCGGTCTTATACCTACCAAAATAGAATTTAATACATAAATTCCCATAGAACAGCCCACATCAGTTTCTGGGCATTCACGGACTGTTCCAAATGTCCAAAAATATTTCCATAATTCGGTCCCATGTTTTGGGACCGATCAACAACCCATTCCCGGCATTTTCTCATATCTATCATGCATTTTAATGCCAAATTTCCAGAATTAAAGACCCAAACAGCCCACTAATTTTCTGGGCAGTCACGGCCACTAGAGAAAATCTCAAGAAAATTCCAACAATTCGGTCCCATGTTTTGGGACCGATCAAACGGCCCCTCACGGCCTCAAACCAACCGAAACATCAAAAAACCCTTAAAAATGGGAATAAAAAGCAAGTAGGGAGAAAATCCCACTTGGAGTTGTCAAACTCGCGAAACTCGGGGTCCACGCTGCGAGTCAGTTCGCGCAGAACGCTTTCCCTTCGCCTCCGTCGAAATCTAACGTCCGATCGCTGGGTTTTTCTGCAGCAGGTCGGCACTCTCTAGAAAATGAAACCCGCTACTGCATCAAAAAATAATGCCCTTCACGTTTTTGCTTTTGGTCTTTGAAGGAGATGAAGCACTATTTGATATTTTGTCTTCTAGTGACTTAAATTCAAACTTAAAATGACCATTTTGTCCCTCATTACCCAGATTTGATATTCGGCACTATCTCGGCCGTCCATTTTCATCATTTCTCTACTCATACCACTTATGGTACATGAGTACATGCTATATGTACATACCCTTTCTGTCAGATCGAAAATCGATTTACTTTAACCCGAAACGCGATGCCTCGAAAAACGTAATGACTGACCGGCTCTCAAAGAAATTGCGTAATGCACGTATTAACTAGATTTCATGAGACGATTCCAACGGTGCAACTGCTTGGCCATCCGGGAGATCTAGAGAATTAATTACGTATTTTTAACCGTAATTACACTTTGTAATCAAAATTACGATTTTGTTTTTATTCCGTAAATTGAATTTCTGTCTTACGTATGGAAAGTGGTTGTGTTGTTGAATTAGAAAAAAAAAGTGATAAAGGTTTTGATGGGGAGATTCTCACCAGAGGAATTGAATGTTGTTGATGAGTTAAATTAGTAAAGTTATGTGACACTATTCTGAAGACAATTAGGCACCTGAGCGAGACCGTTAGCACCGGCACGTCGGTCTCACTCACGCGAAACCCCTTTTCTTTAATAATGTCTTCTTTGTTTTTTTTTTAATTCCACTACGTGGAGTATGTAAATTATGAGTGAAATAATATGTGTGTTTTTATCCCTAACTAAGGTCTTTTAATATTAAATTAAATCCATTAACCTTGGTATTTACCATAAAAATAAATATCTATTAACTAATAAAAACATCACTATCAAATACAACTTTAATCTTTATAAACTTTTAATTTTATTCATAAAATTTAAAATTCTACAGAATAACATTATTACAATTACTTATATTCAATTTCATTAACAGAAATTGAATAAAAACATAACTTTACTAATTTAACTCATCAACAACATTCAATTCCTCTAATTGAGGAATCTCCCCATCAAAACCTTTTATCACTTTTTCTAATTCAACAACATTCTTTTTAACCCTTTCCATCTCTGTAATCTCCTTGTCCCAAAAAACACGTTGCTCAATCACTGCTCCACCTCTGACGATCTTCATCACAGGAGGAACAAAAGAACCATTGCATCCATAATCGAAATAGTGATCTTTAAAAACATGAACTGTTCGCCAGTATTTCCTTATACCATTAGTTGAAAAACCCAAAGCCCTCATCCATATTCCGGGGCTTCGAATTTTCTAAATGTAAACTCCAAAATTTTCGCCCCCATCATCTTACACAAATTCGACAGAACAATCCTCCGCCTCATCGAAGTCTCCTCGCGGCTATCATGTTTACCATTTCCCATTTCAAACACTAATTACCTACATCTTGTGCCCCCTTGAACCAGCCTAAAGCATCCATCCTCCCCATTCTCTGCAACCGGGACGTAAATACCGGCTTATCGTTAGATCGAAATCATTCGTCGACACCTCTTTCTTACTTAGATCAAATCTCACCTCACGTCAATTTATAATCACCAAAACCACATTTCATTTACATTTGAATTTAATTAGAATCTCATCTTTATTATCTTTTAACTTTTTCTTTTTTAAAAGATTGCTTTACTTAATTCCTAAGCAAAACATTTTATTTTTGTTACAGGGCCCACCAATTTGACAAAGTCTGCCTATTGTAAAATTGGTTGTCTATTCCTTCTTTTTACTTTAATAAAATTAAACACACACTAGTGCGTTTAACTTTTATTCACACGTCCTATCATACTTTACATCCTACTATCTAAAAATATCAACATTATCTCAATCTTTATCACCAACAAAATTATATTACTATAATTTTAAAATACACTAAAAACATAATTACCTAAACGTAATTAGAAAATTAACCACAAGCATCGACACTACAGTTTAAGTAAACCCTAAATTTTGTCAGACACTGTGGTCTTAAATTCAGAAATAATGGGGCTCCCTACAAGGTACAATGCCCCCTTCTTGATATCCCCGATCTGACCACCCGTAGTCCCACCTTTTCATTCAATTCTTACACCTAACTTCTTGTAGAATTTACTACTATCAACAAAAACGTGAGCGGGGACAGCAGATCTGCCATTCGGCAAATCAATAGACACATCACAACCCGTTACAGTCATCACCACGGACCAATGCTTCTTGACTATGAACCTGTGAGCCATATCCCTCTTAACAAGCCATAACCCAGGCATCCCATCAATAAACGTCTCAAATATAGTACTGCATTCCGGCATTTGTCCTACAGGCGCTGCGTCGTACACCAACCACCAATACATTTTGTATTTTATACACCGAGTCCACTGGGTCTTATCAGTATACAAACGCATCTTGATCAACATCTTATACATCAATAGTGACGCCATGAATGAGATTTTTATGAAAATATCGGAAGTCAGGAAATAACTTGAGCTAAGTTCAGTTAAAATAAATTGAATTGAAAAGAAATGAATTGTTTTAGGGTATAAACAGATCCGAATGAGTGATGGATACATGGCGTAATGTGAGCCATATGTGTCTAAAATTTAAAAAAAAAAATTAAAATAAAAGAAACGAAGAGAAAAATAAAATAAAAAAAGAAACAAAGAGGAAGTGAAAGTCAAAAGGAGGAGGCCTTACTTTGGGAAGAAAAAATGGGTAGTGGAGGAGAGCGAAATGAGGAGAGTGAGAGAGAGAAAATGAGTATAAGAGAGAAACTTATTTATAAGATTTACGGAAATTGGATCGTAGGTTTTCATCGGAGCAAAAGGCACGGAGCAAAAGACAAAGTTGATCCAAGCATTGCAAGCTACACGTGGGTACCAAAATCTTACAATTTTGTCAAACTCTATGAGGTATGAAATTTTCCTACTTGGAATATTTCTAGCCTAAAAGTCATTTAATGGCATGGGGTTTTTCTTAGAGGCCGTAAATTTTAGTCCCAAATTTTTAGGACTTAGTGTAGGAATTTTTATGAATTTTTGGGACTGCTAACAATGGATTGAATTTTCGGACCGCTTTAGGGACGCTTATGGTTGAATGTTCGTGGATCAAGTATCTGACAATCCGAACAGATTTTCTACGATTTTTCGCATGCCTCTGACCGTTGAGATTTGGTTTTAATCTTGGGTGTAACGCCTCGTCCCAAGAGGGTGTACGGTATGTGTAACCGTAGGGTCGCATATGGTAAGCAAGCAAGCATTTTATGAAAAGTTTTTAGAAAATTTTAAAGCAAGCGGTCGAAGCCCAGGCTCCCGCGTTTATGAACAGTTTTTGTGAGACCCTGGAAAATCCATGTTTTCTAAGAAGGTTAAAATGGTAATTTCGGCTGAAAATTCAGAATTTTTCTAGATCTCGGATGACGAAACGGACTTCACCGTTGGAATCATCTCGCGAAATCTAGCTACCACGTCGAATTCCGAGATAGTTGGAATTTCACGTTTTTCGAGGCAACGAGAGGAACAAGGACACTCTGGCACTTTATGATAGCCAAGAGGTGCCACGCGGGCTCAGCTATGTGATGCAATAAACATGAGCTCAAGTGGGGCTCACTTGTGACACATGGCATGATGCCATTAGAGGGAAATCTCAAGGTAAATGGATAAGGATAAGGGTGTAATCCCATGAGCCAATGGAAGCTTGACATGTGGCATTGAGAGGACTTTCTCTTGACCAACCTTGACCCAAATCAGTTTGGGAGAGGGAAAGTGACACACCCCCACCCCCTTCCCACAAGAGCGTGCCGCCACCTACGTAAAATCCCCACCATTACCTCAATCCATTTCGAATGGGATTCTCATTCTTCGATCACCAGGTGGTTTTCGTAAGCCACTCAGGACATCCTCATTCCCACCGAGTCTTTCGCCCCCGAGATTAACTCAGACCTAGTTTTAGTTCACTGAGCATTCGTACCAACCGAGCTAGTAGCCCGCTTGGTACCAGATGCTTCCCATCGACTAAAGACCCAGTCCGGTTCGATAGCTCGCTGGTACCGCAGATGCTTCTCATTGACTAAAGACCCTAGGTCCCGGTTCGACCTGGGAGGCGAAGGGAACTCGCTGGGAATGAGGGATATCCTATGAGCGAGCTTCACCAAGCGGTACCCATGAGCGGTCACGGCGGCGGGGTCTCACAATAAAGGCGCGAGTTAGGGTTCACACTCTGTGGACATAGGCTTCCATCAGGTCTGACGCCAGAACACGGGTGTTCTTCGTGTGGTCCCACTGATGGAATGATCATGCCTTTCAGCATTCGTCAGATTTCACCCAGATCAAAAAGGCAAGGTCCAAACGGGAGCACTTGGCTAGCTCGCCTGGTAGTAGAGATGCTCCCCATTGACCTATGCCCCGTCCCGGGTTCCCAGTTCCCACGAGGCGAAAGAAAATGCCTAGGAGGCATGATATTCCCGTGAGCTGGGACCCACCCGGCGGCACCTGGTTACGAAGGGTGGACCTCACAAGGCCAATTCAAGGCACCCCGTGGTCACGAAGGGTGTGGACCCCACAATACAAATTCCATGCATAATTTTATCAAAACATGACAAAATATTCACACATACAGGACATTTCCTGTACCGAGACTGCTGCCCAAAAATTGACCAAAATGTGTTTCTCTTCCATTTTTTCTTTCACTCTAAACACTTAAATCTGATGCATTATACCCATTTCAACATAACACACACAATTCACTATCAAAACCCTAACCCTTACTCACTTGATTTTGTCAAAACCCTAACCTAAACCATGGTTTTCTCAATTGATATTAAATTCAAGACCATTAAACCTAAATACCATCAATTTAACATCCATACCAGAATTTAAGACATTAAACATGGAAAAACATCAAACCCTAACTTTCCACCATGAAAACTTACTTGTTTCTGAGTTTCCTTTGGCTCCTCTCCTGATTACCACTTGAAGATCACTTGATCAACGATAAGAGAAAAACAACTCATACCGCCTCACTTTTCTCTTGCTTCCTTCTTCCTTCTTTCTCTCCACTGCCTCTCCTCCTTTATTTCAATCTAATCCCTTGGTCTATATGATTCTCATCTGCACTGATACAATACCTTTCCCAATTTGTTCAAAATTTCCTGAACCAAAAAGAAGCCCATTATCCATTCCAATTAATCACAAAACTATCAACTATTATTTTATTCATAACTTAGTCATTAAGAAAGGTTTTAATTCAATTTCACAAGAAAATATATCCCTATAGCACATTTTATCTCGCTTCACCTTATACCGCTTTTTTATACCGTATTAAATGTCAAAAAATATTCTATGGTCGTTTCAAACTCAAATTGACCATGAAATATTTTAATTAAATCCTTCACATTGATTCTAGGCCTGGAATCATCGAAATCGGATTAAAATCATTAAAATCGAAATCCTGGGATAATAGCATATTAATATCCCACTACGTCGGACGAATTGAAAACTATCCAAACGGACTTCGCTTCACTTTATTTCGCCGTTAGTCTTTATGATATATCTCTACATTTTCAGAGTTTTCTCGCCCAATTTCCGAAAATTTCAACGCAGGGCCCCGAATTTTCAACCGAAATCACTATTCACTTAAATTCCTATTCTCTCTCTAAACATCGCTCAGTCATAGGAACCTAAATTCTTACAAATTCCTTTGCAAACCTCCATTCGGATATAATAAGAAAATCATTATTCCTTAGGCATCTGCCACAATTTTTGAAAATTCCACTTCATGTCCAAATGACGTCCTGAGCATTCTAAATTCTAATTCACCGCTTCTTATCATCGGGACCTCTTAACGCTCTCAAAACTACTATTATAACATTCAATCAGGTTGGGGTTTTACAAGAAATCCCTGTGAAGCGAAGCCGTATTGCTTGCTTAAACCTCCTATAAAAAATTTTCTTTTATTTTTCAAACATAGGATTTGGTAAAATCTTAGCAGCGGAAAAAATTTCGGCAGCATGACGGCTGCACATAGTCTAAATTCCAAATCCTGTATACATCAAATTTACACTATATCCAAAATATGACAACCAGCATACCAACACATTTCCATCATACTAAACTATGTACATACATATGTTCCATATACAATTTCAAAGTATAAATTCTACAAAATATTACTAATACACAAAGACTTAAACTCGATGTCGTGACTAACTTATTGTGCTCCAAATACAAGGTGACTGTATTCCGGAAAATAGTTTTTTAAATGGAAAATAATGAGCTAAACGAGCTCGTTGAGTGTATGCTTTTTATAAAAGGTTTTGCTTTTCCGGAAAACATCTTAAAAATGTAAAACTTTCTTTTACAATTATTCGTAGTTCCTTTGCTTTGCTTGCTTTAAAAGTTTTCAAAACTTTTCTTGTTTTGCTTTTTTTTTTTTTTTCACTGCTTGCTTTTAAAATTTATGAAACTTTTAATACTTGTTTGAGCTTTGTTTTTGCTTTTCTTTTAAAAGCTTGTAAAACTCTTATTTCTTGCTTGCTTAGAAATTTATAAAACTTCTCATACTTTTCTTTCTTGTTTGTTTTATCTTGTTTGAAAGCCTCTTAAAACCTTTCACAAACCTTTGCTTTAAAGTTTATCAAAACTTTTTCATAAAACGGAGTCAGCTCAACCGCATGCTTTGAAAATAAAACCCACGGGAGTTTACTCAACCGATCGCTTTGAAATTCAAACGGGAGCCTGGGCTCAATCGTTTGCTTTAAAACTCTCCGGAAGCCTGGGCGACCGGGAACCAATGGTTGATTTTTCAAAACAGCATATCATGCTTATAAAACATCAACCAATGGAGGCCTATTTTTTCTCATCATACCCTAGTGAACACGGGAACCTGTGCTCAACCGTGTCGTAAAGGACCTTGTCCGCCATCACCTTTTCTTTTCTTTTTCATTAAATATGGTGGAATTGACCTCGTGTAGCCATCACCGTAATTTGGATTAGAGCTACGTAACCTTATATACCTGTACGTGCCACGAGTCTCCTTTAGACGTCATGATGTATGTCCTAAGTTTGCCAGAGCCCGGGCAAGAGCTATAATGCATGCAGCGAGATCTTAACTCCAGGTGCGTGCGGGAGTACCTACGGCCAGGTTGCTTGCTTAGAACTAGGGAAGGCCTTGTTTTCTCAAACTTTCTTTGCTTGCTTGCTTGCTTTCTCTTTGTAAAATGGTTTTACAATTTAAAACCATTTGCTTGCTTGCTTGAAAATGGTTTAACTTTTCAAAACCATTTGCTTACTTGCTTGAAAAATGGTTTAACTTTTCAAAACCATTTGCTTACTTGCTTATTTATGGTTTTACGATTTAAAACCAATGCTTGCTTTTCAAAAATGGTTTAACTCAAAACCATCTGCTTGCTTTTTATCTCATTGCTTGCTTCTTGAAAATGGTTTGCATTCAAAACCATGAAATACCAGTGTAAACAGTTTATAATAATAATAATAATACACTAGTATTTGGAAAATGAGTTTAGAACACTCACCTCTTTGCTTGCTTAACATGAGCACCGTTCCACACTTATCCCGCCTTTACTTTAACCTACAGGCGCTCAAAGCGAATCGACGACAAATTAATGCATAATAACTTAACGTGCTTCCTAGACTTGAGTCACACTCTTCATACTCTTTTAAAGTTAAGGTGCTAAAGGGTTCTATTCAACTGGAATTACCCAATTCGAACCTTAGAAACTCAAGTTACGTTCGAAACAACTTGGGACTACTCTATGTCTAAAGCTGATGCAGGGAATTTTTCTTGCATGGCCCCCCACTTTGAGTGAATTTTAGGCCACCAGGATCGCGATTTGACAGTTCCTACTTCTTAATTTTTGTTCTCCTTGAAGTCACATTTTACGTAGCCACTTGAATAAATCAATCGGATAAGAAATGAGGAAGTTATGGCCAAAATCTGCGAGTCGAAAACGGGAAAACGAGAACAAGTTGTACCGGTCTGACTTAACTATACCGTACAACTTGGCCAAAAATGACCGAGAAGCAAACTTGTCTTGGTACAACTTCCAGTGTACCGGTAGAAGACAGACACTTGAAATGCCAGTTTTGTTATTTCTCCCACTTTTGATGCTGATTCACTCCATATAACTTCTATAATTCATAATACCTCAAAAACCAACTTGGAATTTATCTAAAAACAACTCCTGACATGAGAAATTGGTGTTTTGGAAACTCAAACCAAAACCTTAGGTGAAAATCCAAGAACACTACCTAAGGTCCGCAATTCTTTAAACATCATGTAATTTGATGATTCCAAGTTTCTTTACCATCAATTGGGGGTTTTACTCACATAACTAACAATTCAAAACTTATGTGACCTTTACCTGAAGCCTGAGACCGAGGAGAACGCTAAATCTCCATACAAAAGCCCTAGAAATCCCATACACTTGATTCCTAAGACAAAGAGCATACCTGATTTTGAACCTCTCCTCTTCCTTCTTCTTCCTTCTCTTCCTCTTGCTCTTGGCTCTCTTCTCCTCTCTGTCGTGAACCCTAGCCTTTGGAGACCAAAGAAGTAGTTATTTGGTTTTTTAATTCTCCCTTTTGTTAAATTAACTTTCCATAAATTGCAAATAACCCTCTTCTTTTAATTATTGCAATTGTAACTTATTCAATTTCTACTATGGTCCATCTCTCTAATTTGTTTCTAATTTCCATATCCATTTGCTTGGCGGCCATTGTACCCTTGGTTTTATTACCCTGATTCAGGTTCAAAAATTTCTTTTCATATTTTAGTCTCCAAAATACTAATATGTGATACATGTAACTCTTATACGCTACTACGGTATCATATGCGTACACTCTCTCGGGACGGGTGTTACGAGAAAGAGAGAGGAGAACCCAAAGAAAGGGAGAGTGAGGAAGAGAGGGTTTTTAGAGAGAGAGGCTCCACCTTCTCTCTAAAATTCCCGGCGATCGGACCATCGGTTTCCGGCGAGGCAAGGAGCAAAGTTTCTCTCCACGGCAAGGACTACACGTGGGTTCCAGTCTTAGGGAGTTTCGACAAACTCCGGAGAAAGGTAGGGGTTTTTCTCCTACTTGCTTTACTTTGTGCCTAAGGGTTATGTAATGGATAGGGATTTGTTGAGGCCTGGATGGCCGTGGTTTCGGTTCCAAAAGCTTTGGACCGAGTTAAGAAATCCCTAGAGTGTTTTGGACAGTCCACGGACTGTTTGTGTGATTTGCTTGAATCGTGTGGTGTTATGTTATTGCCATGAGACAATAACATGTTTGTGTGTGATGGCATTAGGCGGTTCCAAGGCAGGCAATAGGATTGTCTGCGCCTTAGCCATTATGAGCTAAGTTTATGTTATGATTATAAACTGAATAACATGATATATGAGATTTAAATTGTTAATATATGCATGAGTGATATATTAGCATGTGTTGTATGTTTGGTGTGCCATTGCATTTCACTTAGGTGGGAGGTAGCTTAGTAGGAGATTCCGCTGCGGGCTTTGCTCACCCCCCGTGCGTGGGACTATTTTTTTAGGTACCGAAGGCAGCGACAGGGATGGGGCATAGCGGGACCCTGAGTTGAAGAAATGGCCAAGCGGCTGCTCTTGTATTTTTGTAAAATTACGGAGCAGGAATAATTGATTTTGTATAAATTGTAATTGAATACAATTGTAAATAAATCAATTTTGTATAAAATATACATTTTTTGTATGATGTGTGGCCAGGCCCCGAATGGCAAATTTTTGCGATGTACGGTCTCATGACATGAGACTTGTAGATTTTCGCGGGTTGACGGGTAGTCAACGGACACCCCGGGTTTTGGGGCGTCACAGTTTTTTATAAACTTTTAAAGCAAAGCAAGCATTTTATAAAACATACACTCATTGAGCTCGTTTAGCTCATTATTTTCCTATTTTTAAAACTATTTTTCAGGTACAGGCATGTCGGACGCTGGGATATATTAGGATTCTCCTGACTTATAGTATAAGTGTTGTATTAAATAACTTGTGTAAGGAAATACTTTGAATTTGTATAGTTGAGCATATGTATGTACATAGTTTTGTTTTGCGAAAATGTGATAAGCTTGACGTTCTTTTGAAGAAGTGTTGTTGGTTGCCATGTTTCTAAGAGTGTAAATTGTATATACAGGTTTTGGGATATGTCCTGTATGCAGCTATTAACACAAGTAGGAAAAAATCTCTACCTGTAAGTCCTTCTCAAAAAGGGCAAAATCGTATTGATCAAAATCCAAAAATTTATTCTACGGATCTCGGATGACAAGCGGATTTCACTAGTTAGATTGTCTCGTGAGAAATCTAACTACCACGTCGAATTTATTGTCTCGATTTCTTACGGGTTCGGAAAGCGACTTGAAGATATGAATAAAGTCACATATAACATGTTCTCTTATTTACACAAAGGGTGTATGGTAGAATGATGAAATGAACGGTTGGGATAGTGCCAAATGTCAAAAATCCAAGCTAAGGGACAAAATGGTCATTTTGGAATTTGATTAAATGAGGAAAATGACAAAATAGCAAACAGTGACTGTCTTCTTCCTTCAAAATAAGAGACAACACGGGCGTGGGTGGGGAAACGGAAGCGTGGCCCGAGGAAATGGTGTTTTAGAGAGAGAAAGAGACTTCTCTCTAGATTATCGAGCAATCCGACCATCGGAATCCGTCGGAACAAGAAGGAAAGTCGCTCTACGCATCGAGGCCTATGCGTGGGTTTCGGTTTTGGGAGTTTTTGACAAATTCCGTGAGGTAGGGGATTTATCCTACTTGGGTTTTACACTTTATTTAAATGTTTTATAATGTTTCGGTTGCATTAAAGCGAAGTGAGGGCCGTTCAGTGGGTCCCGAAACATGTGGGAGCAGTTGTGGGAATTTTGGGACTCATATGAATTTGTCCCAGTAACAACTGCGAAAGCGATTGGTATTTGTGTTGGAAATTATGACACACCCCCACCCCCTACTATCGGTAGGTGTCCCGACCACTCCACAGAAATCCCCAGTCGTTTTCTTTAACGACTAGAAAATCCTATGAAGCGAAGCCGTATTGTTTGCTTTAATCTCGTATATATATTTTTTTATTTTCTAAACTTATGATTTTATAAAATTTCAGACATAACAATTTGTATATAGGACATGTCTTAAATCACAACATACACAATTTACACTATTTCCGATATCGAGCATAGCGGCGGCATACGACACATTCTCACAACTAACTATGGCACATACATATGTCGAATTATACAATTTCAAGTATGTTCTTACAAAATATAATTAATACACAACACACTTATACGATGTGGGACGAATCTATTATGCTCCGGCATCTTGCGTACCACAATGCACGGAAAATAGTTTTTAAAAAACAAAATAATGAGCTAAACGAGTTCAGTGAGTGTATGCTTTTATAAAAGGTTTTGCTTTTCCGGAAAACATCTCAAAAATGTAAAATTCTCTTTTACAATTATTTTTCATAAGCTTTTCTTTGCTTTGCTTGCTTTAAAAGTTTTCAAAACTTTTCTTTTGGCACTTGCTTTTGTACTTGCTTGCTTTATTTTGCTTTTCTTTAAAAGCTTGTAAAACTCTTATTTCTTGTAGAAGTTTATAAAACTTCTCATAATTTTCTTGCTTGCTTGCTTTATCATGCTTGAAAAGTTTCTTAAAACCTTTCACAAACCTTTGCTTTAAAAGTTTCTCAAAACTTTTTTCATAAAAACGGGAGCCTGGGGCTCAACCGCATGCTTTTGAAAATGGCAGGGCACGGGCAAACACGTTTACTTTAAAAATCCATGGGAGCTTGGCTCAGCCCGGATCGTTTGAAATCTAAATGGGAACTGGGCTCGGCTAGTTTACTTTAAAACTCTCGGAAGGCGGGCGACGAGAACCAATGGTTGATTTTTTAAAGCGCATATCATGCTTATAAAACATCAACCGGAAGACTATTTTTGCTTCTTGCCACTAGTGAACACGGGAGCATTAGCTCAAGGGTGCCGGTGGGGCTTTGTCAATCAGCGTCACCTTTTTCCGGTAAATATGGTGGAATTGACCTTATGTCGCCATCACCATAATTTAGTTAACGCGTTAACCCTATATACTCATGTATGTGCCACGGTCTCCTTTAAATTCCATGATGCATGACCTAAGTTTGCCGACCATGCAAAACTACAATGCATGTATGAGATCCTAACACCACCGTGCACGTACGGAATACCTCTGACCGGTTTGCTTGCTTAGAACTAGGGAAGGCCTTGTTTTTCGCAAATATTCTTTGCTTGCTTGCTTGCTTCTTAGAAAAATGGTTTTACAATTTAAAACCATTTGCTTGCTTGCTTATTTGAAGAATGGTTTACTTATTCAAAACCATTCGTTTACTTGCTTGCTTATTTGAAAAATGGTTTTACCATTTACAACATATCTTGCATTTTCAAAAATAGTTAGCTCAAAACCATTTACTTTCTTTTAATTCATTGCTTGTTTCTTTACGAAAATGGTTTGAAATCAAAACCATGAAATACCAGTGTAAAACAATTTATAATACTAATACTCTAGTATTTAGGAAAATGAGTTTAGAACACTCACCTCTTTGTTTCCCAATCTTGAGCACAAATCCACTACTTTGCCTCCTTTGCTTTTAGCCTATATACTCAAACGAATACGACAACGTATTAATCACCTACGTATAACGTATAAACTTAACATACTTCACACGAAAGTCACTTTAAGGTCACACAACATTCATATAAAGTCAAATTAACAATTTACCCTTGAGCACTAAAAAGCCCATAACAAAAAAAACCATTCATTTTGGTAACCTTTTTTCAACAATACTCTATGGACTTTATTGCAGAAATTATTCAAAAGGTCTTCAAAAATTATGAAATTCTCCATATCAGTCCTTTATATATCCAATGACATATCTTTAAAATTTCAATGTAAAATTTCTTCTCTAAGGCCCTCAACCACATAACACAAGTTACAGCATGTTTTTGATGCCAAATTGTTTAGTTCACTGAATCACCCACTGTTATCCTTGATTTCTGGGGTCTTAACTCCATAAATTGGAAATTGTTTCTTCACTTATTTGAAGCTATGGTTCTAAGGTTTCTTCCCCAATTGGAATCACCCAATTTGGATCACCAAAACTCAAGTTATTGTATTTTATATCTAGATTACTCAAATTGGCAGAACAGAATCTGCATATAACTCCACTTGGAAATATTTCTGGGCACTATAGGATTAAAATTTGCTTGCACTTCCTTCAGATAACTTATTCCCTTAGAAGTCTAGTTTATCCAGAATTTTGAATCACTCAATTTGGATGAGTGAAACTCCACTTATGTCCAAAACACTACAACAATACCCAAAACAGAGCATAATCAGTGAGCTACACGAGCTCACCTTCGATCCATTTGGAGCCTTAGAATGCAAATTTACTCTTGGTCCCTTCTATACATTTGTAGACCTATCTCTTATTGGTTGTTATCAATTGGAATCAATTCATTTGGATGATTCACTTCAAATCTATAGCAAAGCAAAAACAGGGGTTTTACAGAAATTTTGATAGCAATTCTTTTAAAGCCAACATTCTCCTTTACAACAAATTCCTCAAAACCAACATAGATTCATCCAAAAAACTTCACAACACTTGAATTGGTGATTTGAAAGTTCACTTAAACCAAACCCTAGGTAAAAATCCTATGAATTCAACCCCAAAAGGTCCACCAATTCCAACAAACCCTTATAAATAAGAGGATTCCATATTTATTGTATACTAATTTAAGGTTTTACCCATGAATTTAACAAAAATATAGGATTTGGGTGATCTCTTCCAAAACCCTAGACAGGAGGAACAATCTCCGCCCGAAAAATTCATACTAAAAGCAACCTAGACATCCAAAATATACATAATTCCAAGACAAACATACGATTTTTGGGAGCTCCTCCTGCTACTTCTTTCTCTTCTCTCCTTTCTTTGCTCTCTTCTTTTCTCACCAGTCGTGGAGCCCTAGCTTTGGAGACCAAATGAGACATTGGTTTGTCTCATTTCCTCACTTTTACAAACCCCTTTTTGACTTAATTATAAGTTAGTCCTCAACTCTTTAATATTACAATTGTAACTTATGCTATTTGTATTGTGGCCCATCTCTACACTTAATGATTTTCATATTCATGTCCTATTTGCTAAATGACCATTGTACCCTTGTTCTCATACACAAATCACGGGTTCCATAATTTATCATTTCCAACTTTAGTCTCCAAAATACTATAATGTGATACTTGGTACTCTTATACACCCCTACAGTATCATGTACTGTACACTCTCTCGGGACGGGGTGTTACAAATTATGCATTAAATTGTATTGTGGTGTGTATGAGATGAGAGGAAACAACAAGCTGAGTGGGTTTCAAAAAGTGGAACCGAGGTTGAGCCAAGTGGGTTTGCCCATGGACAGCCCAGCTATTTGAGACTGGGGCTGGTAAAATCAGTCTCGGGTTGTGTCTGAATTAAGACAAAAATAAAATCCATGTGTTGTATTACTTGAATTGTTGAAATGAATGACTTGAGTTGTGTGGAAATAAATAGGTTAATACATGATTTTAATGTGTTAACATAATGACATAATTATATAAAATATAATTGTGTTAGTAGGCCATTGGAGATGATTTTAATATGTTAATGCATAAGCTTGATGTGTTAACTTGATGTCACAATTATATGAAATATAATTGTGGGTGTAGGCAATTGGAAATGGAATAGTGATTAGGTCAAGTGAGCAAATTTGAAGGGGATTGGTTGATATTGTTGGTACATGTGTGATTCTAAAATTTGATAATATATGCATATTGATATATTGATTGAAAATAGTTGATGACATGTGCATTTCATATGCGGGTGGCCTAGAAATTAGGTGAGTGCATGGCATGAAAAATTGAAAGAAAAACGAAAACGTTTTTTAAAGGAATTTCACAGGATGAATTTCCGGAGAATGGAGTTAGGAGACGGTCCACTAGATCATTTCGGATGAGGACCATGACTGTTTGGAAAGGTTTTAACACGTCGCGCCTGGAGGAGTAGTCCCGTATTTTTACGCGATAGCCGGTAGTATAGTTTTGAAAACAACAAAATTGTTTTGAAAAGATGATGGTTTTACTGCGCCACATGGCTTGAAGCAGAGTGTGAGGGGAGTCGATGAGGACTCGGGATGTGGGTGGTAATTAGACATTCAAGTAGGATGGATCAATTTGCTTGAATGTGTGTTTACTTTGGAGCATTGCATATGCACTTAAGTGGAGAGTAACCCTTAGGGGGTGGAGTTCCTGCGAGTATTAGCTCACCTTGTCGAGGGAATTATATTATTTCAGGTACAGGGAGCGCACGAGGAGACGGCTCATCATAGAGGCCGCTTTAGAAGAAAGCCGGATTGTGGCTTTGTTATCATGATGTATTACATGTGGGGTCCACACCCTTCGTGACCCCTCAGGGTACCCGCGGTGGGGCCCGCTCACTTGGAGTGCTTGTGCAGCGGGGTCCCATTTGCTTGCCCTCTTTCGCCTCGCGAGGGCTCGAACCCACGACCCAAAGGGACTCTTATAGAAGTGGGGAGCACTCTTTGGGTCGTGGGTAGCTCAGTTGGTAGTGAGAGTGCTCCCCACTTCTATAAGAGTCCCTTTGGGTCGTGGGTTCGAGCTCTCATGGAGGCGAAAGAAAGGCCGATTGAGACACTGCCGCCAACGACTCACCTATGAGTGAGCTCACCACTAGGCTGAGATCCGCAGTATTGAACCTAATAAAGCACCTCATTTTTGTTGTGGGGTCCCCACCCTTCGTGACTCCTCAGGGTACCCTTCAAGTGGGAGCCCACTCATAAGTACTGTTACGTTAGGTCCCAACTGGCCTTTTCTTTCGCCTCCGTGAGGCTCGACCGTCTTGTGAGGAACTTTCTTATAGTGATGGGAGCACTCTCACTACCAATGAGCTAGTAGCTCGGTTAATGCCGGAGATGCTTAAGATTTAAAGATTCATCTGCAGGTCGCGGGTTCGAATCTACGGGAGGCGAAAGGCTGATGGGAATGGATATCTTATGAGTGGGATTGGCGCAGAAGAGTGCTGAAGAGTCGCGAAGGGTGGGAATACCTGATAAAATTTCCGATTAGTAGAGATCTTGAATTGAATTTAAAGACCCTTTGAGTCTGGGTTCGAATCTACGGGAGGCGAAAGAGCTGAGTGGGAATGAGGATATCACATGGAGTGGGACCCACACGAAGGGTACCTGAGGAATCACGAAGGGTGGGGACACATGATAAAGCGCCTTTGTGTGGTCCCACGCGCCGTGACCTCGGGTTGCCACGCCGGTCAGGAAGCTACTCATAGATGCTGATACTGTAGGGTCGAGGCGGCACTAACGGCTCAAAGTGGCTGACCATCTTGCAAAGATTTCTTATAGCCCGATGGGAGCGCTCTCACTACCAGCGAGCTAGTCTCATGCTATAAGAGTCCCCTGCGCGTAGGTTCGGCTACCGGAGGCGAAAAGGCCGGTTGGGACTGGGCGTAACGAGTGCACATGAGGTGAAGTGCACGAAGGGTACCACTGAGGGTCACGAAGGGTGTGGACCCCTGATAAAAGGCGCCTTTTGTGGGGTCCCACACTGCTCGTGACTCACTCAGTACCCGCTCAGTGGGTCCCACTCATAGGATCTCATTAAATTGAGTTTTGTACTGGCGCAGGAGATTCGGGCGGGCTGCAGGGTCTTTAATCCCGATGGGTGCTACTTTGGCTCGGTTGGTGCAGGGAGATCACTTTAAGTTGGTTTAAGGCCCCTTGGAGTCTAATTCGAAGCTGTGCGGGAGGCGAAAGACCGATGAGCTGAGCTATCTATGAGTGGGACCCACTGAAGAGGCCTGCAGTCGCGAAGGTGGGGACCACATGATAAAGGCGCTTTTGTGTGGGGTCGCACGCCGTGACCCTCGGGGTGCCCGCCCGGGTGGGAGGCCGCTCGTAGGTGTCTTTGATACGCCGGGTCCCAATGGCCTTTGCTCGCTCAGGTAATTCGACCGTAAAGTCTTCAAGATTCTTTATAAGAGTCACTTTCTTTCGTAGGTTATTCTCTCGCGGAAGTAAGCCGTTAGGCTTTGCAGCACCTGCTGCTGTGTTTCGTGAGCCTCTGCAAGTGTCCCATGTATTATAATTCTAGAATTTTATTATGTGTTGTATAAGAGTATTTTCCTAACTCTTGACTATTGTATATAGTTGGGATATATTGGTTGAGTAGTGATGATACAGAGGCGTGGCCCGAATTTATTTGCTAAATTTGGGCCACTATGTGGTCGTTGGATGTGTTGGGACGGAGTTATGTCTTAGGGTGAAACACCGTCTGAAAAGGAGGCTACTAGCACTTATTTTCGTGAGATGTCGGGTCACCGGCATTCCACCGAACTTTTCAACTGGTTGGTAGTAGTCAGCGGTGAGATTTGGGGCGTCGCCTTCACTCTTAGAGTTGGCTTCGGGCTCGGCCAATCGGTGCCGCGGGTAGCCCTCGTTGCGTGGAAGCTGACTCTGCGTCTTGCTCGAGTCGAGAACCAGCGGTCAGATTGTGAAAATCTAGAAGAAGTCACACTTTCTGCAGATTCCGAATCCAGCACGCCAGCATCCCTTTGCTCGTTTTGAGTGCCAGTAGGGAAGATGAACACTATTCATGCATTATTATCATTAACAATTAAAATAATTCCCTTAATGTCCTTTCTTACAGATATTTAACACAGTGTATCACAGGTCGTCAGTTCATTCGTCTACTCCTAGCATGCAGCATGGTATCGCGTGTGCGTGTAATAGGTGACTTTTGTCGGCGTCAGCGTATCTTTTCGAGCCCGTTTCACGACACTTGCGATGGTCGGTCTCCCAGCGATGAAATTATTTGTCTTTGGAGATTAAACGAATTCGAGTGTTAAGTAGATTTGACGATTAATGATGAAATAAGTTTTGTCGTCAGAGATCTGAAAAATTAGGATTTTAGTAGAGTACGATTTTACGCTTTTTCGGAAGGTAGATTTTAAGTCTCTGATTGAACTTGGGTCACTTGTTTTGTATATTATGTTGTAATAGTATCTGTTTTGTTCTTTGAGTTCGACTTTGATCTCATGTATTTCCCAGCCTTTTCTGTGAGCCAAATGCGCCAAGAATTTATATAAATAGACTTTTAAATTCTATTTTTAAATATTTATAAATATAAACCATGTTTGCTATTTCTGTTTTTCATTCCTATTATAAACACAATAAAAGCATTGTACGTTAGAAATGTGTACAGTGTCATTTTTAACCTTGTTTGAAAATTTTTGAAGTAATTGTTATAAACTTAAATCTTCAACTTTTTCCACGAATTTAATTTAAACAATAAAAGAAGGTAAAAACACTTCCAGACTTGGGCTAGATGTTAAAACCATGGACAAAAATTTCGAGGTAATTTTATCGATTTTTTTTTGGAAATTTCCTGATATTTCGTTGAAAATGTTAGCGTGTTTGGAAAATCTGGAAAAATCTGTTAATTGTGGCCATAGGGGAATTGATCTCCGGCCACGCATAGAGAATAAAAAGGGCTGTTAATTAATTATATGCAAAGTTTATATAAAGTGTCTCCTTGTTATTTAAATATATAAATTGAATTTTAAATCTTAAATAATATATTTTTAATATAATCATCGAAAAATGTAGGATCTATCATATCTCGATCGGTAAACGATCCAATTACCACCCACACTTCTTTGGAGTAAAAAAAAAAATATGTATTAGACAAAGAATAAGTATAGTTTTTTATTATCTAAAATATGAAAAATATGCTATAATAAAACTATTTTATTTTTTAAATATATAAATAAATATATTTTAAAACAAAATTTCAAAAACTAATTCATTGTACTTATCAAAATTATTTTTATATGTATATTCTTATTTCAATATTTTTAAAGAAATTTAAGTCTTACATTTAAATTTTTTGAATAATTTTTATTTCTGAATAAGTAATATAAAAATATCTATCGATATATACCATTGTATTTTCGATATATCGAGTAATCTAAATATAGATATATCTATTAAAACATATATTTTTATCCTTGATTAAAACAAATCACAGTTCTTATCATTTCAAACTAATTTTAAGGCTTACAATATTCTATTGGCACACCCAATAACTGAATAATCAGATAATGGGCTCTTGGGATTTCCAAAAAAAACTAGGAAGGCAACATGGGGAAGCCACCTATAAAAAAAATAAAAAGAATTCCCACAATTTGAATTCGTTTTGCATTTTCTTCAACAGACATCTCAGAATTAGATTCATTTAAATTTTAAAATATAAAATTATATAAAAAAAATTATGTTGTAGGAAGTAGAATATTAAAAAGTGATAAACTTTTAACCAGTAACAAAAGCACATGAAAGCTACTGTTATGTTATTTAAAAAAAAAATAAAAAGAAAATATTTGCTATAAGAAGGTGAGGAGTGAGGGGACTGTTTGATTGAAGTATTGATTGTCAGTGAAGTAAAAGAATACAAGAAGAAGCAATCAATCTCTAGATCCAACGGCTCATATCATGCGCTTTCATTGCATGGATCACAAAAAGTATCTCTTTTCGGTTACAGTTGGCTGTGTTTCATTTTCTCATGAAGTGGTGTAGTTGACTGTGTTTCATTTTCTCATGAAGTGGTGTAGTTGATTCCTTATTATTATTATTATTATTATTAGGTTGTGTTTCCTTTTCTCATTAAGTGGTGTAGTTGATTTTATTATTATTATTATTATTATTATTATTAGGTTGTGTTTCATTTTCTCATTAAGTGGTGTAGTTGATTCATTATTATTATTATTATTATTATTATTAGGTTGTGTTTCATTTTCTCATTAATTGTTGTAGTTGATTCATTATTATTATTATTATTATTATATTAAAACGAAACTGAAAATGATCTCCTCTTTATAAATTAGGGGTGACAATAATTTAATGAATATTAAGGTCTGTTCCTATTTTTGAAAACTATTTTTTAAGGATAGTTTTTTAAACCACATAAAATATTGCGTCTCTATGTTTATAGTTTTTAAAAACTATTTTTTATTCTAAAACAAATAAGAGAAACAAGAAAAAGACAAAGAACATGTTTGATTAACAGTTATTTTTTGTTATAAAAATAAAAAACCTTTAAGTCGGATAATAAAATCGATTTTAAGCAGCGAAATTATGTTCTTGTGTTTTAAAAGCTGTGCTTGAAATAGTGGTTTTGAAAATAAGCCAAAATAGGCCGTTATTTTACAGTGTACTATGAAAGCGATTTTTATTATTTGAATTTAGTGTTTTGTCTTATAAGTGATGTTTTTTGAAAAAAAAAGCAAGTGAGATCCCGATGTGTTACCCGATGTTTTTAACATTACCGTTGTTTTTAGAGTATAAGGCTAGAAATTCGATTTAAAAGGGTAAAATCGTAATTTATATTCTGAAAATTGTTATTCCAGTTAAAAATCAGAGATTTATTATCTAGATGCCGAGGATGATGAAGCGGTTCAGCGTTGGAATCGATGCCATGAAATCTGGTAGCAAGTAAAATTTCGTCGGTCGAAAGACGGTCGAAATTCACCGTTTTCGGCGTATTGGCGTTTCGGGTGTCGTAAAACGATTTTAGATCTTCTGAAAATCCGCAATATAACTGCGTCTTCGTAATGCGTAAATGGTATGAGTAAATGATGAAAATGGATGTAGAGGTAGTAGAATGTAGCCCCGGGAAAAGATGGACAAAATTGGCGTTATGGGATTTGATTTAAGTCATTTTAAGGGCGAGATAGTGAATAGTCTTAATCTCCTCAAATTCAAAAGGAACCAAAGAGAAACGTGAATTGAAGCAGATTTTGATCGTGTGTTTTTGAGAGGTTTTTCTTTAGAGAGAGAAGCCTATAGAATATCGAATGTATCAAGTAGTCGCGATCTTCGGAATGAAGGAAGGCACAACCTACGCGAATGGAGGATTCACAGTGGACACGGGTTTGAGGAGTTTTGATATTTCAGAGTGAGGTAGGGGTTCCTGGTGGGTTTTACACTTTATTTAATTGTTTTTGATGTTTCGGTTAAGCTTGGCGTGAATGGCCAGGTTGATCGGTCGAAACTTGGGGCCAAGGTGTTTAATTTATTGAAACCGTTTGTCTGAGCAGTGGCCGTGAGGCTGTTACAGGGAAATTTATTTTGGTGTTAAATTGTTCGTTTTATGGGTTAATGTATGTATTGGTTTGGATAGAGCGAGTGAG
This sequence comes from Tetrastigma voinierianum, assembly GCA_016808115.1. Lineage (NCBI taxonomy): Eukaryota > Viridiplantae > Streptophyta > Magnoliopsida > Vitales > Vitaceae > Tetrastigma > Tetrastigma voinierianum. The sequence continues at coordinate 88,706 of JAEQBH010004686.1, forward strand.
GCGAGTTGATCGATCCACAGCTTGGGACGAATTGTTGGAAATTTTTAGAAAATTTTACGATCTGTGGCCCATCATTTGATATGGGTCTTAAATTAAAGTAAATTATGAAATAGATTGTATTGTGATATGCATAGGGCCGGAAATGGCCGTGAAATACGGGTTCACAATGTGAACCGATAAATTGTGATTTTTCGAGAATAGTAGTAGGGTTTGCATTCCAGAAACGTGTTTCAAAATATATTTTTTGTGAATTAGTGCATTTGTCGATTGATTCGAGTTGAATTGCTCGTGTTTGATCGTTAAGCGAGTATTTAATTTTGATGTATAAATGAGAATTTACATGGCGTGATTGGCGTGAATTGAATTTTGTAAATATGCGTATTTATATATTTACATGTAGATTAAACCCCAGTGGAATTAAGCGTCTGTCACATTAATATGCCTTTGGAAACAGCTCACAGGGTATAGGTGAGTGCGTGAGATGAAGTTTAGAAAATGGTTCGGAGGGTTGTCTAAAAATATTAATTATCGGAGGGTAGTCGAAATTAAAATAAATATCGATCGTTGGAGGCGGCCCGATTGATAAACCGGAGGGTAGTGTCATGAAACGAATAATATATCGATCGTCGGTGGCCCAGATTGATATATATCGTCGGTTGTCATATTGTGGCACGGCCGGGGGTCGGATTATTTCTGCCGTCGGCCTGCGATTACATGTGTCTCGTGTTCTGAGGGCAGCGTATTAAAATGCTTAGCTGGGTCCGAAAAATTGTCGTACTCATAAAGCCAAGAAATGTCGTATGTTATTATAGTTTTCATCGCTGTTTTACAAAAGAGTTATACGTATTTCTGAAATATTCTTCCGAGCGCGTTTCGAACTGTACCGAAAATTCGCCTACTGGCGTCTTAGTCTCCTGGAATGGTCCGCACGTCTGCAAAAGGGGGTCGCGACGGCGTGAAATGGCTTAGGTGGAAGTTTTCTCTGAGGATTCTTTCGCTAAAATCGTATCTGTTAATGCTCTAGCCAATCAATCGCGTGCCACAATTATTTATGGTATATGAAGTATACATGTCATCGTGAGATCTTCGCCATCTTCCCATGTACAGTCGAGCGACTCGCCAGCGCGCGAAATGCGCGTGAATAAAGCCAGGTCAGCATGTGCAGTAGCAGATTGGAACCTCCGATTTTATTTATCAGGTCTTTTCATTTTGTATTTTTGTGAGTACGCAGTTTCGGGGTTTACAGTGGGACGCCGCCGCGCCTTTTCAACATTTTAGCGAGAAACTACGTCGTCGGGATTCGTGTCCCAGTGAGATAACGTTTGGGACTTTTCGCGCAGGGGTGGATCTACTAACTGGCTCGTGCAACGTGTAATTTATCGTTTTGATCGTTCTGTGGCTCATTGAATCTCTATGTGGACTTTGTCATGTTTTTCGAGTTAGCGACTGCATTCTACGGCAATGGGAAATAAACCGTCTACTATGGCGTGGCGTGCGATGACGATGCGCTGTGCGTGCGTGATCTTGCGTCGTTTTCGCCGTATTCACGTCGTGAATGGCGATACGTAGGAAAGCGTTTAGCTGCGTGGACTGATTATAAATTTACATGCGTATAATGCGCCGAAAGTCACGGTCGTATTAATGCGTGAATGGCGTGGGTGATATCGCTGATTACCCAGCCGTGTTATTGGTGAATGTGTACTTATTTGGGTCACCAACCCAGGACCATTCAGCGAGTGCACCATGGCACTTTTGCAAGCATGTGGCAGATTTTGGATTCCCGTCCAAATGTCGTGCGTAACCAATCATGGCCTTTGAAGCTTTCGGTTTAATTAAGCTCTAACTCAGCGGTCGAGTGAAACGGTCGTAAAATCAATCTGGCTAATTCGAAGCTTAGAACTAATTTAAGTGGCTCATGTATTTTCTCAATTTATAAAGCTTTTGAAATTTCTGAAATCAGCGAGTAGGAAAATATCTACACCTCTTGGGTTGTCGAAACTCCGACTTTGAGATGTTCGCGCATTAGATCGTTTGCGTCTTGCGACTTTAATTACTTTCGAACTGTCGAGCGTCGGTAGCCTGGCAGGGAATCTTCGGCACTAGGCTTTTCACTCACGCTCTCGCTTTTCATAAAACACTATATACAGGCAGTTTACTCTTTTATCTTCTTTCTTTTCCTTCGCACTCGCTTCCGCTTTTCGCTGTCGGCTTTTTGAATCGTTCATAGCGTATGAGTAAAAGGAGGCAATTCTCACCATTCACTCCAAGTCTCATGGGCTCTCCAACTTTAAAATTCTTTTCTTTTTATTTGGTCACTTTTATGACGTCGTACTTGTTTCAGTGGTTCGTTTGTAGTAGGATTAAGCTTTTCATGTGGTAGTGTGAGCGGAGTCTTAAGTGAATGGCGTGGAGCTTGCGAAGTGTCGCTCTGTGAGGTCTTAAGTGTGGCGTCTCCTCTTCTTAGTGTGTGTCGATGGCATGCCTCAACGATGAAATCGGCCAGCGCCGGAATGCAACGGGGTCGGCGTGGTAGGCCCAGAGATTCGCGGGGACGATTTCGACGAGATGTCAGTTTTAGGTCATCCGAGATCTAGAAAAATTTTGGATTTTTCGGGTGAAGTGCGATTTTACTTTTATCCACGAAATCTGGATTTTCGCGGGGTTTCTGTAATCGCTAACAAAGCGATAATTTTTCGTGTCTGAGGGGCAGAGCGAGTGTGAGAGAGTCGGTGAGGACTCGGGATGAGGTGAAATTAAGTGTAGATATTCGAGTAAGATCGTCGCTTAATTTGGAACATTCACGTTTGGCGTGGGTGGTGAAGTAGCCCACTTGGGGCGATTCCACTCTTGGCGTTAGCTACGCTGTCGAGGATATTATTTCTGGTGCGGGAGCGTCACGAGGGACCAGTCGTCCTGGGGCGGGATTAGAAGAAAGCCCAGGGTTGTGGCTTTGGTTCACGATTTTAAACATGTATTAGGCTACATAAGTTTGATATATGTTGGTATAAAGTAAGCATGTGTAATGTAAGCTAGTGGGTATATAGTTGGTTCGCTAGTTGGTATGTACGTGAGTATTAATTTATGGGCTAGTGACGTATTACTCATGTGATTGGAGATATTGGATTATATTGCGTTTGAGACCAGGGATATGCGGGTATTATATTTGGGTAGAGCTCTCAGGTACAAAGGAGACTACGCGATTTTTCTAAAGTGAGGCGTCGGGGTAACTTGGGCGAAACTGTGTCCGCGGAGTTGACGGGTGGTCAACGGACCCCCGGGTTAGGGCGTCTGACTTAATTATCGGAGGCAGGTATCTGAAATCACCAGGGATTTCGGGTTGGGTATCAAATCACCCATTTAGGTGGTTTTGATGTGGAGTATAGGTATGAGCGCAGAGAATGAGGGTTTGGGCTTAGGCGTAGTCGTGTAAAACTGTCAGCCATTTAGGTGTGGTTCGATGGTATGTGTAGGTATGAGATTCACCCAGGAAATCGCGGAATGAAAACTAGGGCCAGCCGTCGTGTGTTGGTATGTTTTGTGTGATTGGTTTTGTGAAGTGTCTTTGCATGCACGGTTGTGCATAACATATGAATTGTGAGGTGTTATGTGATTGAAATTTTATGATTGATATGTTGGTTGATAGCGCTAGGATGGGAAGTATGGAAGAATTTTGAAGTTTTTACCGCGGTCTTAAAAGAAATTGGAACAAAGAGGAGAAAGAAATGAATTTTAATAAATTTATTTGAGTTGTTCTTGGATGATGAAATCGAATTTTAATAAATTTGAGATGGAGCAATTAGGGTTAGTGTTGTGCAAGAAGGCTTTGAGGAAATTGGATCGTTTTTAAATTAAGTAAGAAAAAAAATAATAAATAAACAAAATAAATTTTGAGCAAATTTGTTTGGTTTATTGAGGAAATGAAGAAAAAGCTATATTAAGGTGGAGAAAATTTTTTGATGTAAAGTAGAAATTTTTGCAGTGAAAAAAAGCTGGAAAAAGAAAATGAAGAAAATAAAATTTATAAATTTATTTGGTCATGAGGTGAAAAGAGAAAATAATTTTCTAAGATTTTAAGTAGTAAAATTGAAGAAAATGAGGTAAAAATAAATTTTATAAACTATTTGAGTGTCAAAGAAAATGAAAAAAAAATGATTTTTAGTGATTTTCAGTAGTGGAAATAGTGAAATAAATGAAAAAATATATTTATAATGGAAAAAAAAATTTGTGCGAAACTAGTTTTTAGCTGCTATTTTGAAATTATGTATTAATGAAGGATTGTATTGTGATATGGCACAGAGAGGAATTTGAGGGTGTATTGCAAAGAGTGTATTGCAAGGGAAGGGGCTGTGAAGTTGTATTGCAATCTGATCATTGTAATGCAAATTGGAAAGGGCATGAGGTAGTTTGAGATTGTATCACAATACCACTAGTGTATTGTATTGAGAAAGAACTAGGCTATGCCAGGGAAGTGTATTACAGAATTGTATTGTTGAGGAAAATTTGTATCGCCCAATACAATAGAGCATATTAATGGCCCGAGACGGGACATAATTTGTATTGCAATACGATCAAGGAGCCTGTTTCTGACGTAGAGGCGGTATTTGGGAGCACGCAGCCGAGCACGAGGCGCCGCGCGCGAGAAAGCGGCGAGCGTAGCCCGCGTGGGATTGGACGCAGCGTGGTAGCGAGCTGGGCGGCGGGCGTGCGGCGCGAGAACGCGGCGCGGCGGGCTCGGCGAGCGGCGCGACAGCGGCGGCGGCGCGTGAGGTCGCGGCGGCCGCCGTGACTGGGCGACACTACGGGCGCCTGGGCTGGCCCGTGGTACGTACTCGGTGCATTCGGCTGTTTTTGGCGGTTTGACTGATGCATTTACGAGTCAATTTTGGACATTGTTCGTGAACCCAGGTTCGTAAGACACTATTCATCGCAAATTTTTTTTTTTTTTGAAAAAATTATTTTATTAAATTAAATAAAATTAAAAAATAAATCAAATAAAATTAGACGAAATTTAAAAAAAAAAAATGAAAATTTCAAAAATAAAATTACGATGATAAAAATGTTTTAAATGTAATTGATTGCCTTGCATTACACAATAAATGCAAGGACAATGCACTCTCTAGCGATTTATGTGTATGAAGAGTGTCGGGCGGTGTTTATCTGCTGCCGGAGATCCTGAATTGAGGCTGACGTGCCCGTTGAAATTTGTGATGATGGCTAGGACGAGAGCCGAGGGACGGGACGTGGGGCGTCCACGGGATGCGGTCGGGCACCGTCGGTGTTTGATCGGCGGGCTTTTCTTTGAGGATGTAGGTATTGGCCCATTGCTATCGCCTGGGGATGGTATAACGGGTAAGGTGAGAAGATCCACAATAGCACTCCCGAGAGGTTTAGGGCGCATCATCCTCAGAGCATTCACGAGGAGGGCAGATGGTTGCAGACCATTGGTTTATCTGAAAATAGGAAAGGTGTTAAAAATTTATGGAGATTACCTCGACCACGGCCGGATTAAGGTAGTTGTGTTCCGGTAGAGGGTGAGGCAGAAGTATGGTGGAAATGGGCAAGGACTACAGAGAGGTCGGTATGGCGTGAGAAGAGTTTCGGGGGCTGTTCGTGGGTGAAATCTTTTTTCAGGAGATTGCGAAGGCTCGGGAGTTCCTAGAGCTAAAGCGAGGCGATGAGCGTGATGGATTATGTGACTAGGTTCCACGAGCTAGCCCGATTTGTTGATGATTTACGTGGCCTTGAGCTTGTCGAGGTTAGGAGATTTGAGAATGGTGAAGTTGTCCATTCGGACCCGGGGGTTGTGGGACTTCGCCTCACAGGGATATGGATTCCATGGTTGGAGACTGACCCTGACCATAGAGAGAGGATTGGGCTTAGAGGTTGGGACCTTGAATGAGGCGCTTTGTACGTGAGTTAAGCAGGGATTAGGGCGAGAATAAGGATGATATGTAATCGGGTTCTTGGGTTGGAGATCTGGGGACTCTCACGATAGACGAGGATCATGGACATGTCGAGTTCGATGTCATCTGGGGATGGATGTGTGACTTATAAGAGTCGTTATCGATTGTGGCGTAGGAGGTTCACATTTTTCTGCCTTGAGCGATACTCGTGTGGTATTCCCGGGGGACAAGCATGATATGTTCTGCTAGACGATTATCTGATCGGGTGTCGAGACAGTTAGCGGGGATTGGCTGTCAGCTCTTCTGCTAAGGACGGTGAGACTAGACTTAGATCTACTTGAGTAGTGTCTTGCAGTATGGATTTTTCCGAGATAATTTCTGGGTACACCCGCGGTAGTAGACTTGATGTCGAGTTACACCCTGTTACTTCACCCATCTCTATGACTCCGCATTGGATGGCACCATTTGAGTTGTAGGAACTCAGAGTCCAGTTACAGGAGCTATTGGACAAGGGGTTTTATTAGGCGAGAGCACTTCTACCATGGGCTCCGGTTGTTTGCGAAGAAGGGCAAAGACCGCCGATTGTGCATTGATTACGACGATTGAACGGGGTTACGATCAAGAATGGGTACCCATTCTTGAAAGTTGATGACTTGTTTGATCGATTGAGAGGAAGCGCGAGTCTGCCCGAGATAGGCCGCTTGTATTTGGTTACCATCCGGTGAGGTTAAGGATCTGAGATATCACTTTAAGGCGTTGCAGGGCGGCGTTATGGGCGACGAGTTTCACGGTGATGCGCATGGTTGGCAACGAATCTTGTGGCGCGGCGTTATGGATCTCATGCATGGGATGTTCCAACCCTATTTAGATTGGTTTGTCGTGAGTCTTGTGGATGACATCTTGATGCACTCGCGGTCGAGTGGGAGCATGAGTATCACTTGGTCGTTTACGGTTGTTGAGAAACCATCGGTTATGCGCGAGATTCGATAAGTCGCGAGTTAAACGTGAGGTGAGATTTTTGGGACCGTGGTGTCGGCATACGGAGTGTCGATCGACCCGAGGAGAAGGTCGAGGCGATGATGAGTTGGGAGAGGCCAGTGGAGTCTTCGAGATCGTAGTTTCTTGGGATTAATTTGGGTATTACAGGGAAATTCATTGAGGATTTCTCGATTATAAGCGGCTTGTAAACTAAGTTGACCGGAAGGAGGTGAGATTTGCTAAGGATGGCCGTGCGAGAGACATTCCGAGAGTGAAGAGGAGACTTACTTCAGCTCCCATCTTGATAGTTCCGGACAGGGGACATAGGTACACAATGTATTGTGATGCCTTGAGGGCCGGATTGAGATGTGTTTTGTCCTGATCCCAGGAGTAGTAGCTTATGGTTCTCGTCGGTTGAAGAATCACGAGCGAGGAATTACCGCACACGATATGGGTTAGCTGCTAGTGGTGTCGCCTTGAAGATTTGGAGCCACTACTTATACGGCGAGGAGTTCGAGGTGTACTCAGACCATAAAAGTCTGAAGTATATTTTCACGCAGCGGGACCTCAATATGAGAGGCAGCCTTGAGTGGATGGAGTTCACTGAAGATTATGACTTGGCACATTACCATTATGGTAGGCAAATGTAGTGGTGATACTGCTTCGGTCGAAAGTCGGGGAGAACTTTAGGTAGTATGAGCTTCTTGGGAGTGGCGGATGCTCGAGGCTTGTGGGCGGGTTTGGAACACGGTACGGCGGCGGACTCGGGGGTACCTTGGGGTTTGGGGTGGCTAAGATCTGCAGACCCGGAGTGATTAGGTCCTAGTGGCAGGACGCGGAGATAGTGTCCATCCCGGGGGACCGAGGAGTGTCTGATCGGAGTCACGGGTTGAGGGTGGACCGTTCCACACTTGGGTGAGTAAGTCTTGATATAGGGGACGGGTGGTGGTTCTAGTTGACCGATTTGAAGGAGATTTGGGGGTTTCAGCACTCTCGATTTGTCTTGCATCAAGTCAAGCGGATGTCACAGGGATGCCGTTCTTGGGGTACTATTGGAGTGAGATGAAGAGACATAGAGGACTTTGTTAAACTGATGTCTCACATGTCGACAGGAGTTGAGGCGAGCACGAGAAGCGATAAATTTGCCCGATGGAGGTGTTTGAGTGGAAGTGGGAACATGTCACGATGAATTTTGTGACCCTTGCGGACACCGCAAAGACATGATGCGGTGTGGGTGTGGAGTGGGCCGATTTCTTGAAATTAAGTGGCATTTCCTAGTCGTGCGGATGACCTTCGCATGGAAGTCTGCGAGGTTGTACATTCGAGGAGATCCGTCCATTCCCATTAGATCACCCAGGTATCGCAGTGTGGGATTAAGGATGACCCGAGGTTCTGACGCACTTGAAGGGTTTCCAAAGCGTGGGCACTATTGACGGTAGTGACCACCGGGACGGATGGTCGGTCACGAGAGGACTATCTGGGTGTTAGAGGGACTATCTTCTTGACATCGTCTTTGGATCATAAGAATTATTGGGGAAGAGCGCTTTGCTGGAGTGTAATTCGCTGCAACAATAGTTGCTCCAATTATCTGGAGATGGCCTTTGTGAGGCATTGTAGGGAGGCCATGTAGGTCACCGTTATGCTGGGCGAGGAGGTGGGAGGCTCCGAAATCCCGCGGTCACGATCTATTAAAGACACCTCCACGAAAGGTGAGGCTTGATATGGCGTCGTCTTACCAACGTTCAGGCCGGCGAAGAGTTACGCTCGATCGCATGACCGTGGCCGCTAGTTTGAGTTGGAGATCGCGTTCTCTTGAAGGTGATGCCTAAGAGATGAGTGTTCGGTCGTGACGTGGGTGTCGGCAGAGGTTTATTAGGCGCTGAGATGCCAGAGATGGCAAAAACACAATGAGCGGTTGGCATTCTGTGGCGTGCCGGTGTCACGGTATTTCACGTCTCCATGCTCTGGAAATATACTCGGATCCGGCTCGTATGGTGGATTAGGAGACGGATTGAGTTGACGCGGATGGGGGCCGGAGGGTAGTGTCGTGTTGATATTCGTGATCGGGTTTTTCTGACGCTGTGATGACGTCGAAATTTAGTGAGTCAGCATGGCGGCCTTATGGAGTGGAGGAGTCAGCGTCGGGAGGCGGGGACACGATGCGAGTACATCTCATTTGTTTAGGGATGAAGGAGTCGTGGTTTAGTCGTTTAAGATTTATGGCCAGTTCGTCGTGGTAGAGTCTTGTGCGTTGCATATGCATTTGGTGATTATGATTATTCAAAATTTTGGGACATAAATTGCTTTTTTTAAGAGGAGAATGGGCAGAAATTTCAATTTACGGAAAAAGATCAAATCGTAATTTAGATTACAAAATTATTATTTTAGTTAAAATTCAGAATTTATCCTCTAGATCTCGGATGGAAAAGCGGATTTCACCGTTGGAATGGATCTCATGAAATCTAGCTATACGTAAAATTCGTCGAATTCCGAGACATTAAATTTACATGTTTTTGAGGCATCGTTTAGATGTAGTAAGGCAGTTTTCAATTCGACGAAAGTCATATATAACTACATACTCATGTGCCATAGTGGCATGGTAGAAATGATGAAAATGGACGTAGAGGTAGGCGAATGTCAGCGGGAAAAGGAAAATTGGCGTGTAGGTTGATTTAAGTATTAAGACAAGATAGTGAATGGTCTTCATCTCCTCAAATTCAAAAAGGAACCAAAACGTGAATTAGACGGACTTTCTATCATTAGCCATTTTGAGAGGTTTTCTTTAGAGAAACTTTTCTCTAGATGTGTGAACGGTGATGGTCGTCTTCGGGATGAAGGGCTCTACGCGGAGCGAGTTGCGCGTGGACAGGGTTGAGGAGTTTTGACAGGCTCCGTGGTAGAGTTTCTCCCTGCGGAGTTTACACTATTTAAGTGTTTTCAATGTTCCCGGTTTAGCTTGAGGCCTTGGATGGTTTGATCAGTCCCCGAGCTTGGGATGAGATTATTTAATTTATTGGGAGTATTTTGTGCAAGCGGTGGCCGACAGAAGTGTGCAGATAATTTTGGTGGCTAAATTATTGCATTTATGAGTTGTGTATGTATTGGTTTGGATAAGGCCGTGGTAGTTTGATCGATCTGAAACTTGGGACCGGTGTAAATTTTTTAGAAAATTTTTTACGGTCATTATTTGTCAGCGAGTACATTATGATTGCTAAATTCATAAATTGTATGAAATGAATTGTATTGTGAATTAATGCTGTTTGATCCCAGTGATTCAAGTTAGTTAACAATGTTTGATCAATGTGAGTGAATAATTTTGATGTATGAAATGAAATTTACATGGCGATTGTGAATTGAATTTTGTAAATATATGCATGTTTATATATTTACATGTAGATCGGCTGTATTGGAATTGCCATACATGCATTCCATATGCCTTTGGAACACCCTAGGACTATAGGAGTGAGTGCATGAGATGAGTCTAGAGAAAATGGTTGGAGGAGTTGTCTAAGTATTGGTGTACGGTGGTCAGAATTGAAATAGTATCAGTAGGCGGAGACTGACCCAATTGATATTCATCGGAGGGTAGTCCACAAACAAATAATATATCAATGTCGGAGGCGACGAACGATATGTATGCATGGAGGTTGTCGCTAACAAAACCACAATAATTCTCATACGAGGCTTAGGCGAATGTGAGAGAGTCGGTGAGGACTCGGGATCTAAGGTGGTCATGTAGACATTCAAGTAGGATCATGCATTTGCTTGAATGTATGTTTAATTTGGAACATTGCATTTACCTTTGCACTTAGGTGGTGGTAGCCCGCGAGGAATGATTCACTCTTGAGCATTACCTCACCACATTAGAGGATGTTATTTTTGCAGTCACGGGGAGCGTGCGGGGGGCGACTCGTCTACAGGGCGGGGATTAGAGCCGAGTTGTGGCTTTGGTTCACGGTTGGGCATGTATTAGAACTCTATAAGTTTGATATATGTTGTATAAAATGCAAAACATATTAACTCTTGTAACTAGCCTGGGTATGTGGTTGGATTCATAGTTGATATGTACATTGAGTGTTGTTTATGGGGCCCAAGTGGCGTATTATAATGTGATTGGAGATATTGGATTATATTGCCTTTATTTAGGATGGATATGCGGAGTATTAGCTGTTGCGGTAGAGCTCTCCGTGCGAAGGACTGCGCTTTGGAATTCCTCCCCTAAAAATTAGGCGTCGGGTAACCTGACCTCCGCAGCTCTATTACCGTGGGTTGAGGTAGTCAGCGGACCCCGGGTTTGAGCGTCTCACAAGAACCAAAACGGTTTCAAAACTTATAAACATGGCTTATAGTTTTCAAAAAAGCGGATATGTGATGGCGAGTAACATGTTGTAAACATGGCTTTAAGTGTGTCAATTGATTTAATACAAAATTCCAATTTATTAGAAACTTGTATTGAAAGCTTAAGACACACCTTAGTTTAGGCTTTGTTGGGAAGGAATTCAACTTTTCTTAAAGCGCAATCATCTCTCTATACGATTTCTCGCCATCCAAACACCCCATTATTATTAACGGAAAAATACTCTAAAGGACAATATTAAATTATAAAAAACAAGACATAATAAAAAATATAACATAAAAGAATTTGGAAAGGGTTTGGCAAAGTGTCCTGGTCGGTCATTTTCTTACTCCTTTATTGATTATTTATTTTGCATTGTTTTAGTGGATAAATCATAAATCATAGAGAATCATTTCCATTTATTGGGCTAGCCGTTGCTATATATTTTTCTTTAAATTCATTTTATATTTTCCTCCATTTATAAAAATTAAATAATACATACGTACATAAAATTTATATATATGTATATATATATATATATATATATATATATATATATATATATATATATATATATATAAAGTTTCTTTCCTTATTCTAGTAACCCAGAGCATTAAAAAAAACCATTTTTATTTTTATTCTTTAACATAAGTAATATCTGCAAATGATTCAAAACTGAAAAACCATGAAAAAATCTAATAAGGCCACAAAGTTTCTGTCACAAAACTTTTTAACTTAATATACAACTATGCTAAAAGAAACATAAATATCAAATTAAATTGAAGCAAAGTTATTTGAGGACATAGTCAATCTAATAAAGCCAACCAATAAAATTATGTGAGTGTCCATAGAGTCATCATCAGGATGATAAAGTATTTATTTCTCTTTATGTTTACATTTTCTCATTAAGTGAATTTGTAGTTGATTCTGATGACTTATTATTATCATTGTGGAGATTTGTGTTTCATTTTCTCATTACAATTGGTATTATTGATTCATTGTGTGTGTGTATTGTTGGTTGTGTTTCATTTTCTCTGTTAAGTGGTATTGTTGATTCATTATTATTATTATTATTTTTATTATATTTGTGTTTCATTTCTATCATTAAATTGGTATGTGTTTATTCATTATTATTATTATTTTTTTTTTTTTTTTTTTATTATGTTGCGTTTCATTTTCTCTATTAGAATGGTGTAGTTGATTCATTATTATTATTATTATTATTATTAAAATGCGGCTGGAAGTATTTCCTCTTTATAAATTAAGGGTGACAATAATTTAATGAATATTGGGTTTGTTCTATGTTGAAAACTATGTTTTAAGGATAGTTTTGAAAACACATAAAATATGGTGTCTCTTTGTTTCTAGTTTAAAAACTGTTTTTATTCCAAAAACAAGAGAAACAAGAAAAGACAAAAGAACATGTTTGATTAACTGATTTATGTTTGTTTTAAAAATCACCAAAACGCAGAGTTCAGATAACAAAAACAAATTTCAAAAACATCAAAATTGTGTTCCGTGTTTTAAAACTATTCTTGGTTTGATTTTCCAAAAATAGAAACCAAATAAACCCATTATTTCTAGTGTTCTATAAAACAAATTTTCTTATTTGAATTTAGTGTTTTGTCTTCTCCATGTTTTAGACAAAGAGCAAGAGTGAGATCTAAATGTGTTTGTATCATTTCTTTATTCTCATTATTTTTATAACAAGCAGTTTTAAAACTTATAGCTTAAAACTTGATTTCAAAAAACGGATGTTGAAGGAAGTAACATGTTGTAAACTATAGCTTTAATTAAATATAATTGATTTAATACAAATTCTAATTTATTAGAAGCTTGTATTGGCTGAACACACCAGGAAGTTTAGAGGCTTTTTGTTGGAAAGAGGTCAACTTTTTCTTAAAAGAGCTCAATATATCTTTCCCTCTGATTTGCCGACATTCAAACCTTATTACTGTGTGGAAAAATGTAAGACGATGTTAAATTGTAAAGGCAAGATGAAGAATAAAAAAATACGATAGAAAAGGAATTTGGAAAGGATCCGGCAAAATATCCTTGTGCGATAATTTCTTACTCCTTTATTAATTATTTATTTTTATAGTTTAATGAATAAATCATAAATCATTTATATTTATTGTGTAACCGTTTATATATATATATATATATATATATATATATATATATATATATATATATATATAAAAGTTTCTTTCATGTTGTAATAGTAACCAAACGTTAAAAAAGCACTCTTTATTTTTATTCTTTACATTTATTATCACAAATGGTGAAAATGAAAAAACCATAAAACATCTAATAAGGCCACAAAGTTTATGTCGCAAAACTTTACGACAATGCATTACTTTATTAACAAAAGAAACATGAATATAAGGAAGATTAAATTAGAGAGATTGTTGAGGGACATAGTCAGTCTGTAAGTAAACAGAAAATCAGCGACAGGTGTCTGAGTCTGTCGTCGAGGTTGATGGTATCGTTTCTTTACTGCGACCTCATTACAAAGTCCAATGTAAGACTGATTGATACAGAAAATTCAGCAATACGAGTGTTGTTCTCTGTCACCACATATAAACTCCCGGCCTGCGAAATCTTTCTATAATCCTAAGCCTCAAAATGTTCTGATTTTAGAATAACAAAGATGTGATGCCCCCCAGGCAGGAGATTAGTTGTGCCGATCGGCCCGCGAAATACAAGTGGATATCGGGTTGCGGCGCCATTCAAACTCGAGTAGAGTCTCCTTTAATACTGTGGGAATCTACCCAAATACATCTTTGCATGAAACTGTGTGATTAAATCTCATTCAACTTTATGAGTAAAACTGACCCACACTTGGTCCTAATAAATATAATATATATACGACAACTATATCGATAGTTTTCTAAGAGTTAATAATTTGCCCTCTTATACAACACATATATTAAAATTTGAAATTTTAATACATGTATACATGCAAAACCAAAATACAATCAAACTTTCTTCTAAAGCGATCACTATGTCGAATTCTCGTCTCCTGATGGCTCCTGTGCACAGAAAAATATGTTTCCTACGACGGGGTGAGCTAATGCTCGATAGTGGAATCTACTATTCTGGGCTACTCTTACCTAAGTGCATACGATATAAAATAAACACATCAAGTAAATGCATAATCCTATGAATGTCTAACTTGTACAACTCTATACCCAGGAGTCCTCATAACTCCCACTCCATACCTAAACCTCGTATGAGAATTATCGTTTTATTAGTTTGTGGACAACCCTCCGATGTGTATATATCAATTGGGCGTCTCGACTGATTGATAATATTTATGGACTTCTCAGGTATATCTAATTGGTAGTCTCGACGATTGATATTTTAAGTTTTAGACAACCCTCAGATAATTCACAATTTAGACAATCCCCTCGACCATTTTCTCTATGAACTCATCTCACTGTATGTCTCCTGTAATAGGATGTTCCCGGTGCATATGGAGATACGCTCTCATCACTTAGTCTGAATCAGATGCAATTCACATAAATATATAAACATGAATATAGTACCACACAAATGAAATCACACAATCATGTTATGTAATTTCTCATTTCATCACGCTCAAAATTAGCTCATGGGCTAATGATCCAAACAAAGCAATTAGATTTTGAATTACTTATTAAGCTTTATATTTTCACAAAATTTATTTTGAAATCCTTTGTTCGAGAACTGATACAAGAGCCTGGATTCTACTGTTCTATCGAAACTACAAATTATCGGTTCTTTGTGTCAGAGTATTTCTCTGTGGAATTCTGGCCTCACCATTAAATACAATCCACTGGCATGAATCACCATTATACCCAAACAGTCAGAGCAATCATGGTGTAAATTTAGGTTCCATAAATCCAAACAATTCGGTCCCAGTTTTGGACGTCGAAAACAACACTCTGGCCTCTACAGCTCAACATATTCAGCGTAACATGGTTCTTTAAGCGAAGAATAAGCCCAGTAGGAAGCCCTACCTCAAGGAGTTTGAACTCCTAGAAATCTGGTATTAACTGGCCTCTCGCGTGGGCGGTTCTTCTTGTCTAGAGAAGGCTGCAGACGGTCGGATAAGCATGAAATCTAGAGAAAGTTGGATACTCTCTCCTTTGAAAAGAAAAATCTCTTTTGCTGGATCTTTTCTTCCTTCTCCCACGTTTCTCCTTTTTAGCATTTGGAGAAGACAGTCTTTAACTCTTAACTTTTATCTTAGCTAGTGGCTTAAACTTTCTCTAAATGACCATTATAATCCCTTCATTTCCTAGTTTTGATATTCGGCTCTATCTCGATCGTCCATTTTCATCATTTCTCTACTCCTTACCACTTATGACTACGCTAGATACGTGTTTATATGTGACTTCGTCGCAACGAAAATCGTTTCTGTTTTGACTGTGATGCTTGAAGCGATATAACTCAGGCTATCTAGGAATTTTACAAGAATTTATGCTAGATAGATTTCGAGACGATTTCAACGGTGAGAGATCAGTTTAGTCTCGATATCTAGAGAGAATAAGTATGGATTTTTAACCTGAAATAACAATTTACGTAACCAAGTACGATTTTGGCACCGAAATTGGAATTTCTCGGGAGTCTTACAAGAAGTAGTGATCGAATAGTATGCATTAACTCAGAACCTGGTGTTCACGTAGAAGTAAGGACAAAAAGGAAAAAAGAAAATGAGAAAATTTTTGAAGAAAAGCTGATTGTAAGTTTAAACATAAATAAACCTAAATTTGAGAATTTAATAGGAAAAACATTGAAGCGAGCAATTTGAAAAGTCAAATCTTTGACTCTATATTAATTTAGAGAAATAAAATAGGTTTTCAAGAAAATTGGATTAACAATATTCAAGAAATCCTTACTCTGGCTGATGAATTCCAAATAAATGCAAATCTTTCCTTTTCTTGAAGCTTGATATTATTGAAATCTACTAATAATAACCCTTAAGCCCCAGGGAGAGAGAGAGGGAAGGAAGCACCAAAGTGGAGACAAATGCGTTTTGATTGAGTTTGTAAGACACAGAAATTCAATTTCGGAAAAGGGCAAAATGTGTTCGATTATAATTTGTAATTTCGGTTAAAATCATAATTTATTTTCTAGATCTCGGATGACAAGCGGATTTCCTTAGTTTGGAATCGTCTCTCGAAATCTAGCTAGCACGTAAAATTTCGTCGAATTTCGAGATAGTGAGATTTTACGTTTTTCGAGAAGCATCAATTTGGTCAAGTAAGCAATTTCGATGCAAAAAAAGTCACATATAACAAGTACTCATGTACCATAAATTAGTATGAGTAGAAAGGATGAAAATGGTAGTAGAGATAGTAGGAATGACAAAAGTGGGAAAAGAAGGGACAAAATGGTCATTTTTGAGTTTGTTTAAGTCATAAAAAGACAAAAAACCTTAATAGTGCCATCCTCCTCCTTCAAAAAGGAGACTGAATCGGGCAGAGGCAAAAAATGTCTTACAGTGAGCCATTTTTGGGAGATTTTTGAGAAATACCTTCTCTCTAGTTATATCGATGTAGTCGTGATCTCAGGATTAAGGAGACACTGCCTCTCCTCGATGCCTCTGCAGTGGTTAAATTTGTTAAATTTAGATTAACTCTATGAGACAGTTCTCTACACTTATTTTGCTTCGTCTAAATTGCTTTACAAATGTTTTGTAGTCGAATGGGGCCGTTAAGGGCCGTTTGATCGATCCCCAAGCAGGGCCGAATTGATATAAATTTTAAAAACAAAATGTTGCTTGTGCTGTGAGGGCTGTTTGGGTTTTAATTCAAAAGTTTGTATTAAATGTGTATTGATTGTGGGGCCGGAAGTAGTGAAAAATGCGGGTTCCTGGGGTGAGCGGAGTGAATTGTGAATTTTCGGGGAATGAAATGGCAGGGATTTCACTATTCCCAAAACAGTGTTATCAAAAATATATTTTTGTGTGAAAATGGGTTTGGTCGAGTGATTCAAGTTGAATTGCTCGTGTTTGATCATTAGCCCAAGGGAGCTAATTTTACGATGTTTAAATGATAATTACATGACATGATTGTGTGATTGGAAATTATGTGGATATGTGCGTGTTTACACATGTTGCATGTGATTAGGCTATATTGGAAATGGCATACACATGTTCCATATGCCTTCGGAACTTCCTAGGACTAGAGTTGGTGCGCGGGGCAGTCACAGAAAATAAGTTCGGAGGTTGTCCCCAAAATATTAATTATCGGAGGAGTAGTCGAATTAAAAATATCGATCGTCGGGCTGACGATTGATATATACATCGGAGGGTTGTCCACGAACAAACAAAATAATGAATTTTTCATCACGAGTAGGCGGGTGTGATGGAGTCGGTGAGGACTGGATCTGAGTTAATTCGTGTAGGCGTTCGAGTAGGATGTGCATTCTTGAATGTATTTTATTTTGGAACATTGCCTTTGCACTTAGGTGGAAGGGCCCACTTAGGCGATTCCACTATAAGCATTGGCTCACCTTGTCGAGGGATATTATTTTACAGGTACAGGGAGCGTGCGAGGGGACGGCTCGTCCTAGAGATTGAGGATTAGAAGAAAGTCGGGTTGTGGCTTGGTTTATGATGTATACATGTATTGAAACTTCTAATTTTTAGTATATGTATTGTGTAAAGAGTAAAAATTATTTTGAACTCTTATGCTTCATTGGATATAGTTAGTTCATAGTTAGTATGTATTATAGTGTCGTTTGTGGGCCCCAAAGTAGCGTGTTACCATGTGATTGGATATATTACCTTGTTTGGGACAGAAGTATATGCGAGGTTTGTATTTAGTGGCTCCGTACAAAGGAGACTTTGCCCAATTTTATTGAGAAAATGTGGGGTCTGAACATTCTGTGGGTGACCGCGGTGACAGAGTAGTCAACGGACCCCGGAGTTTGGGGTGTCACGACTTAGTATCGAGCTTGGGGTATGTCTGAATACTGAGGAGCTCGGGTTTGAGGTATCCATCACCGCTAGGTGTGGTTGGAGTGATGAGTGTAGGTATGAGATTACTAGGGAAAATCACGAGGACAAAACTAGGACCTTCATTACCGTGTTTTGTGTGTTTTGTGTGATTTGATGGTGTGTGTGAATGGTATGCTTACCATGTTGTGTGATGAGATCGTTTATGTGTGCTTAGTGATTAGCATGGATGAGTAGGAAATATGTTAGAAAAATATTTGGAGTGTACGATTATCTGGCGGAAAGAAAATGAAGAAAATAAATTTTAATAAATTTATGGGATGAGAATTGAAGAAAATGATTTTTTTCTAAGGTTTTGCGGAGTGTAAGCGAACAAAATGGAGAAAATAAATTTTTATAAAAAAAAAAATTTATTTGGGTGTTATCAGAAATGAAAAGAAAAAAAATATATAAATATTTTTGGAATTTTCAAATAAATGAAACTCAAGGAAAAAATATTGGAGCGAGAAACACAAATAGACTCGCCCATTGGAGCAATTTGGGTAGGGCGGGCGCCTTGTTTCACGGCTGGGCGCGGCGCGTAGCCTGTGAGTAGGGCGCGGACGGGGCGAGTGCGAGCCTTGTGGTGCAGTTTGTGCACTTAGTGCATAGTGATTTTGACTCGATTACTATTCACAGTCAATTTTGGACATTGTTCGTGAACCCGGTTCATGAACACTGTTCATCACAAAATTTTTCGGAAAAAAAAATTATTAAAATAAAAATCAAATCAAATCAAATAAAATTAGATAAAAAATTTTCGGAAAAAATAAAATTTTCAAAAATAAAATTTTAATGATCAAAATGAAGGATTTGATTTGTGGACAAATTGTCTTTACATTGCTTCATAAATCACGGACTTGATATGCTCTTCTTGGTTTGGTGTATGATTAGTGCCTCGGGGCTGTGTTTATGCCTTGAGATACTGTATTGTATATTGACTGCCATGTTGATTGTGTATATGGCTGGTGGGGCGGGACGTCGAGGTCGATCCACGGGAATGCTGGTCGAGCAACACGGAACCTTGTTTGACCCCGGCCGCCGTGTTGATCAGCGGAGGCCTTTGTTGAGGTGTAGGTGTTGTAGCGGGCTCTTGCTCGCCTGAACTAGTATAGCGGAGTGGTGGGGAGGTCTAGTAACCTCAGGAGGTTTAGAGCGCACCACCCTCAGGCATTCAGGGAGGAGACCCGATGGTGAACCATTGGACTATGCGGTCCGAAGCGTCTTGGAACATGGGATCCACCTCAGGAAATGCGACCGGATCGGGTTAGGCGCATTCCGGCTAGAGGCGGCGAGAGACGCTGGGTATGGTGGAGATGGGCGGGGGCCTCTAGAGACTTAGGGTTATGACATGGGGCGGAGTTTAGGGTTGTTCATGGGCAAGTATGGAAGCTGCGAGGCATGCCGAGTGGAGTTCTAGAGGCCCGAAGCGGGGGTGATGTGAGTGATGGACTGCGTGGCTAGATTCACGGGATGGCCCAGGTTGCTGAGTGAGGATGCAGTGGCCACGGACATTAGCGAGTGAGAGGTCGAGAATGGGTAGGATTGTCGTCGGGCGGGGATATAGGACTAAAGCCTCGGGATAGATTCCATGGATTGGGACGACCACGGCCGAGAGGATGAAGGATGCCGGGCACTCGGGATGCGAGTGTTAGTGGTAAGAGGAAGGACGATCGGTCTTAACTCGATTCGAGGGAAGAGCGGAGAAGCTTGATTCACGAGGGTTCAGTCGCGGCCATCGGGCGGACGGATGAGAGGAGTTCGGTCGGGTGGGACAGATGGTGTGCTACCATTGTCAGCAGCCTGGACACATGAGACGGGATTGCCCCCAGAGACGGGTTTTGGGACATCACAGTCCCAGTCAGTAGCAGGACAGGAGAGGATACAGTACATTCCTCCACAGCACGGTACAGGCCAGAGGGGCCAGTCTCAGTTTCAGGGAGCTACACGGGCACCCCACATTTCACAGGCAGGCCCGAGAGGCCAGAGTATGGGTAGAGGCAGAGGACGAGGCCCACAGGCAGGGACATCAGGGGTCCAGGGGCGTGTCTACGCCGTCACACCGCAGGCTGAGTCAGCAGATCAGCCGGTTATACAGGGTACGTTACTATCTCGCCACTGCAAGAGGCTGATTCTCGGGTTCGTCAAGATTCATTCATTGTCGCACCGCTTATGATTGAGTTGGGCTTAGAGGTCGAGACCTTAGAGGAGCCTTTTGTATGTGAGTTCTCCCTAGGGACGAGGGCGAATAGTGGATGATATGCCGAGGCTGCAGTCAGGAGATCTGGGGACTTTACTCCCACAAAGGACCCGAGGATCACGATATGTCGTAGTTCATGTCATCCTCGGGATGGATCATCGATACCACTGGTCATTATCGCATTGTTAGCGCAGAGGTTACCGCCTACACGCAGATCTGCACTCAGGTGGTGGTGTTTCAGTGAGACAAGATGACATTTTGCCCCATGATACGAGTCCGTGTCGTGGATACCATGGGTTGGCTAGCGAGCCTTACTTTAGAGGACGAGGAGAGACTAGACTTAGATCTACCTCGAGTGCAGTATGCGAGCATGTGGATGTTTTTCCGCATGAGCCACCGACTACTCCGTGAGGTAGTAGACTTCTGATCGAAGCCATACCCCGGTACTTCACCCATCTCTATGACTCCGCATAGGATGTCACCTCATTGAAGCTGGGTAGAATTGAGTCCATCTACTGTGGAGTCGACAAAGCGGGTTCATTAGGACCGAGCACTTCACCATGGGGTGCCCTGTCATTTTGTGAAGAAGAAGGACAAGACCTTCGACAGGCATTGACTATCGACAGCTGGAATGGTTACGACAGAATCGTACCATTAATGGTGATCGATGATCGCTTGGATTACCGAGGAGCGTGAGTATACTCTAAGATAAACCTTCGTGACCGGTTACCATCGCCTGAGGGTTAGGATACGATGAACTTTAAGACAACGCTTTAGAAGCCGCGTATGGCACTGAAAGCCATTATGATGCCCTTTGGATTGACGACGCGCCTGAAGATCTGCGGATTCCATGCATAGATATTCTGCAACCCTATTTAGACTACTTTGTCGTAGTCACGACGACATTCGATCTACTCCCACCGTGAAAGGAGCATGAGTGATCACTGAGGATCGCTTACGCTATCAGAGACCATCACCAGACGCCAAGATCAAGAAGTGCGAGTTCGCCATCGAGGTGAGATTTTGACACGTGGTGTCGCATCGAGTGTCGGCCACCCGCAGAAGGTCGGCGCAGTTGATGAGTCGGGAGAGCCGCCGCCGAGACACGTGAATTTCTAATCGGGCCGGCATTACAGAGATCTATCGAGATTTCTCCAAGATAGCAGCACCTATGACTAGGTCAATTCTAAGGAGGCCAAGTTTGATCGGGATGACCGATGCAAAGGAGGCATTCCAGAGTTGAAGAGGAGACTTACTTCGGGCCCCATCTCTGATAGTTCCCGACAGGGGACAGGGGTACATGTTGTGGCCAGGATACCTCGAGGGCTCTGATTGGGGATGTGTTTGATGCACCGGAGGGTAGTAGCTATGGTTCTCGTCATCAAGAATCACGAGCGGTGCACTACTCCCACACACGATATGGAGTCAAGGCCGTAGGGGCCTCGCTCAAGATTTGGCGCCACTACTTATAACGGCGAGGAGTTCGAGATGTACTGCACTACAAAGTCCACATATTTTATCAAGAACGGACCTCAACATGGAGGTAAACTAAGATGGGATGGAGTTCCTAGAAGATTATGACTTCACTTCGTATTACCATCCTAGTAAGGCAAATGTGTGCCGAACATGCACTTAGTCGGAAGTCACAAAGGAGAGTTGGCGTATAGCTTCTGAGTGGCGGATGCTCGACCGCGGGACAAGCTGGGGCGGCAGCACAAACGAGCGCACTCGTGGTACATCGGGAGTTTATATTACACCGTCGCTGAAAGGCAGTGATCGAACCCGTCGGCAGACGCAGTAGACGCTATCCTCCATCAGCACCGAAAGTACAAATTCATGTAATGCGTGACGCGGGCTGGATCGCTCATGAAGATGGTAGTCTTCGAGCATAGGACGTAGTGGTTCCTCGCTTGACCGATTTGAGATAGATTCTCGTGGAGTTTCAACGCTCGACGGTCAGGTATCCAGTAAGCACGGCGATGTACTAGAATCTTCGCGCCGGTATTATTGGAGCGGGATGAAGAGATATGTAGGGGGACTTTTTTAGCGACGATGTCTCACTTGTCGCCAGTGCTAAGGCCGAGCATCTAAGCCGCGAAGGCTACTTCAGCCATCGAGGTGGTCGAGTGGGAAGTGGGGAGCACGCCAGATGGACTTTGTGACCCACTTTCCATGGACGCAACAGAGGCATGACGCGGTATGGGTGATAGGACCTGGCCACGGCTCAAGACATTTTCTAGCCGTGCGTATGACCTTCGCCTCGAGATATTCGCCGCTATACATTCGAGAGATAGTCCCGGCCATGGAGTACCAAAGATCCATAGTGCCCGATAGTAATCCTGAGGTTTATTTTCAAGACACTTTTGAAGAGTTTCCAAAAAGGCTATGGGCACACTACCGACGCATGAGTACAACGCGCTTCCACCCTCGACGTATGGTCACCGAGAGGACTATACATGTATTGGGAGGACATGCTACGAGCATGCGCCCCGATCATAAAGGTACCGATGAGCACTTGCCCTTGCGGTGGAATTCGCCATAACAACGCTTACTGTGCGAGCATACGCATGGCACCGCATTTATGCATTGCATGGGTGCCATGTATCATCGCATATTGACCGAGGTAGAGAGAGCCCAACATCGACTCGATTTGATTAGAGACACCTCCGAGAAGGCTAAAGAAGCCGATACGACGCTCTCTCACTCTGGCCAGAGTGTGAGAAGAGCTTTATGCAAATGCGACGTCGACCCCAGGAGTTCGAGGTCAGACCGCCTTCTTGAAGGTGATGCCTAAGAGGAGTGGTCAAGTTCGCTGCGTTGGATGCTATCGCAGGTTCATCTGACCTTCGAGATACCGAGAGGGTAGGCACCGCTAGGCGCACCTAAGCATGCTATCACCAAAGATGTCAGCGTCCACTGTGTTTCCACGCCTCCACGCCTCCGGAATATACCCAGATCCAAATTTCATGCAGGATTGGGGGACAAATTGAGTGCCGACACGATGTGACCTTCGAGGAGGGACCAGAGGTATTGTTGATACCGTGGATCGTGTTTGCGACGCAAGACCGCGAGGCTGAGGATACCTCACGGAGGCACTACTGGGAGTGGAGGAGTCCACGTGGGGAGCGAGGACACGATGGCCACCTATCCCTTCTTGTTTAGGGATGAATATGACGCTGGCGCAATGCTTAAAGATTTAAACGACTGCTTACATGTGCACAGAGAGAGTCAAGACGCTGTATATGCATGTGAGTGATCAGATCATTCCGAATTTCTCGACGAAATTCCTTTAAGGAGGGGAGAATGTAAGACCTCGAGAAATTCCAATTTATGGAAAAGGTAAAATTGTACTTCACATAAAATTGTACTGCTAAAAACTGCACTTATTATCTAGATCTCGATGATGAAACTGATTTTCATCATAACTGCTCACGAATCTACCTAGCACGTAAAATTTCATTAATTTCGAGATACGACTTACACGTTTCGAGGCATCACGCTTTCGGTGTCGTAAACGAATTTCGACAACGAAAGTCACATATAACAAGACTATACGCCATAAGTGGTATGCGTAGAGAAAGGATGAAAATGGACGGCCGAGATAGAGCCGAATGACAGAAGTGGGAAAAGAAGGGACAAAATGGTCATTTTTGAGTTTGTTTCATAAAAGACAAAACCTGCATTGGGGTTAAGCATCTTTTGTGACGCCTCAAACCCGCGCTAGTCTGATCACCACAACCCACGGAATGATGGCTACTGGTTCTGGCGTCATGAGACCCATACATGCGCAAAATGGCCACTGGGCCTACACATCATACCTATAAAATGTTTATTTTATAATAAAAACGATGACATAATCAGATTTAATTACAATTTATACAAGTCGGCCTCTCTCGTCAGACTTTACAAGATACAAAGATAGGCGCCAGTCTACTATTTCTTCTCGCTCTAAGCCTCCTGACAAGGCCCCGATCCCTGCTGCCTTCTCGACACCCGAAAGGGGGTCCCTCGGGCAGCGAGCAAAGCCCGCACTGGAATTCTCCTTTACTCGCTTACTCCCACCTAAGCCAGAATGCAAACGACACACCAACATTCAACACATGCTAATATATCACCATGCATATATTAACAAAATTAACTCCATAAATCATGCTATTCGCTTTAAAACAATAACATAAGATACTACACGGGCTAAGGCGACAATCCGACAGTTCGCTCAACAAATTTCAAATCACAATCAGCATGTTATTACTCATGGCAACAACACAACATCACACACATCATACAAACAGTCCCGCATCGTCTAAAATCACCCTGTAGATTTCTTCACTGGGTCCAAATCTTAATCAAACCACTGGCCATCCAGCCTCAACAAATCCCATCCATTACATAACCTTAAACAAGAGCAAAGAGGAGAAAAAACTCCTACCGTCGGGTTCGCCGAAACTCCCGAACCGGTACCCACGCCGAGTCCTTGCCGCGTGGGGAGCGACTTTTACCTTGCCTCACTGGGTTTCACTTTGTCCATCATTCGGAATTTTGGTATAATGCAGAAATTTTCTCTCTCAAAAAATCCCATTTTCCCCGGTTTGCTCTTTTTCTCTTTCTCTTTCCACTCCCAATCCATCTGGTCGGCATTGGGACAAGAGAAAAGTCCTCTCAACGCCATGTCAAATTTCTATCGGGTCGGCAGCGATTACACCTTATCCTCTTATCCAACCACTGGTATTTCAATGGCAGCTGACGCCACGTGTCACATGTGAGCCCCACTTGAGTTCAATGTTTGACTGCATCTACACTGACACGTGGCGCCTCTTGGCCACCTAAAACGTGCCATGTCTCTCATCCCTCTCTCGCGCCGAAAACGTGAAATCCCACCTGCCTCAATTCACTAAATTACGGTAGCCTAGATTTCGCGAGACGTGATCTTGCCTGAAGTCCGCTTCATCATCCGAGATCCAGGAAAGTCTTTACTTTTGATCAAAATTACCATTTTATCCTTCCTTAGAAAATCTAGATTTTCCGTGGTCTCACATCTTCCTCCTTCAAAAAGTGAGAACAACTGGCAGTAGGCAAAAATGTCTTACAGTGAGCCATTGTGTAGATTTTTAGAGAGATAGAGCACTTCAGATTTATTCCAAGCATCCCACCACTCTACAGCCTTCTGACAAGTTAGCTGAGAGTCGTTTGTTTAGCCATTTCTACGCGCTGCAAAGATCAGATTCACAGCTTTACAAACCTCGGTGTGGGTTTCTCCCTGTTTGAGCTTTATTCCCGCTTTGGCAATTCTTGGCAAATGTTTGAGTCGGCTGAGGCTAAGAATATTTAATGGGTCCCAAACCTCGACCGACTGAGATAAATTTTTGGAAACTAAATTGTTTAGCAAATTAAGAACTGAGGGTCGTTTCAAAAGCTTTAATTCAATGCTTTGTACTAAATCATGTATTGATTGTAATGAGGCTTCGAAATGCCGAAATGCGGGGTTCACGGCGGTGAACCGATGAATTGTGAATTTCTAACAGTAACTGCGATTTCAACTGCCTCAACAATGTTCTCAAAAATATATTTTTGTGCAAACGGGTTTACGGTCGATTCAAGCCGAATCATTGATTATTAGCCTGCCGAGCGACTTGACAGTTTTAAATGATAATATAACAAGAGAATTAGCTATCGATATTATGTGGATATGTGCATGTTTACATTTAGCGCATTGGGATCAGATGCAACGACACATACATGCATTCCATATGCACCGAAACATCCTAGACTATAGGAGTTGGCTGGTAACAGACGGTCTGCAGAAATGGGTCTTATACTGTCTAAAAATATTAATTATTTGAGGCCATCTGAGAATTAAAACATCAACGCCTGAGTCTGTAACTGGATATCTGTCTGAGGGTAGTTCCATAACAATAATATATCAATCGGTCAGAGCGCCCAATCGGCATACATCAGAGGGTTGTTCACAAACAAACAAAATAATAATTTCTCATAATGCGCCGGCGCACAAAGGATTGAGTCAAGATAATCGTGATCCGAAATCGGGTCATGTAGACATTCACATAGGATCATGCATTTGCTTAAATATATGCTTTATTTTAAACATTGTACCAACAGGTGGAGAGTAGCCCACTTAGGGTGATTCCACTGATTTGTTACTAACTCACCTTGCTTAGGGATATTATTTTTGCAAGCATAGTGGGAGCGTGTGGCGAGGGACGTACTGGCCCTAGACTGAGGATTAGAAGAAAGCCAAGTTGTGGCTTGCTTATGATGTATACATGTATTGAAAACTTTAATTTTAGTATATGCATTATGTGATAAAAATTGACGAACTTCAGAATCGGTTGGATATAATTGATTCATAGTTAATATGTATTATGAGCACAGTTAGGCCCAAGTGGCCGTAGACATCTATGTATTGGACAGGCTGGGAAATGCCGACGTGATATGCAGATTTTGTATTCGGGCAGAGCTCCCCGACAAAAAGACTCATTCGATTTTCGTGAAAAATGTCGGGTCACCCCACATTCACGAGTATTCCGCGGGTTGACGGGAAGTCAACAGACCTTACTAGGCGTCACAGAGTTATTGGAAAAGGAATTATGCTCATATCAAATCTTAGGAATAGATTTCTGTATTAATTTTGGTTCAAAATATAAATTACAAGCCAAATCTTCTCATCTTATAAAACTCGATAAGGAGTACTTCACAAGTATGGTCGATCACGATTTTGGTGTTAATTTTAAAATCTGACTTGTAACTTAAATTTGAAAACGATACCATCTATAAATGAAAGTAAAGAAACAATCGAATTCCAAAATTTGAAGAATAAAAGAGCAGAAAGGGTGTGTATGAAATGAAGGCTCAAAATGCAATTCATCTTCCATAACTGAGGGTATTTGCGTAAAAGACAGAAATAGTACATTTGCTCCCTGTGTTGGCTAATTAAATGCTTCCATAATGCCAGTTGCCGAGAGAAAGAAAGAGGGAAGAGGCGTGTACCAACTACCCAACAAATGTTTCAAAGAGTCAAGCCAGGGTGGTTTTCAAAGACGAATGGGTGAGAAGTAATTAGACAAGAGTACCTTCATTCCTTCATCTTCCTTATCCTCACCTCTCTCGCTTTTCTCACAGCCCACGCCCTGGATAAGAACGTGAAATTTTTTCCATTTTAGTTATTTTGAAAGGAATCTCGCTTT
Organism: Tetrastigma voinierianum; assembly: GCA_016808115.1. Taxonomy (NCBI): domain Eukaryota; kingdom Viridiplantae; phylum Streptophyta; class Magnoliopsida; order Vitales; family Vitaceae; genus Tetrastigma; species Tetrastigma voinierianum. The sequence goes on from JAEQBH010004686.1 coordinate 116,313, forward strand.
TTTTTTTTTAAATTGATTTTTTGTTCCCTAATAATTGCGAGATAGCTTTATTTTATTTTATATTTTTATTAAATAGAATAAAAATAAATATATATTTACTTAGGGTTTTTCCAAATGTATAAATCTCAAAAGGAAACACATTTTCCTAAAAACTACAATGTAATAAATGTATTTATGAAATTAATTCATCCACTTGTAATGTGGGTCCAAAATTCCCAATTTTTTTAGAGCCCGTTTTTTATACTTTTGCTTCATTAGGTATAAATTTCATGGTGTTTTTATTATAAAACCTAATCCGAGGAGGCACGTGTGGTTTCTTTTTCGGGAGCGAAAGAAGGCGTGTCGGTGGGCCTTTTTCCTGAGCAAAAGGAGGCGTGCCGGTGATGCTTCGAGGTAGCAATCCAGCAATTTTTTCGCATCGTAAAAGAGATCCGTGATATACTTTAAAAAACCCTTCATGCCAAAAAGGCCTTATTTAATCAGATATGACGCTTCCAGTCAAGATCTCATCAATTTATGTCTGATTTGAGCTGATCCATTATTTTATTCAAATTACATCGACATCAACAGTTTGGGATCACCTAGTTTAGAATTAGGGTTTTGTACCTAAATTATTATAGTGGATATTTGGGTGGACTTAATAAAGGTCTCGTGGTTTTTCCTCTTCTCACCGTGGAGGTTTTCCACGTTAAAATTCTCTCTCGTTATTTTTGTGATTATCTCCTGGCATATTATTTTTCTCGTCAGATTTTATCGACTCCTAACAAGTTAAATCAACAAAGGAAAATATTCAGTCTTGTGTTTATTTCCCAACAAGTGGTATCGTGAGCCGTGTTCTATTATTCCGGGTATCAGGTCAGTGTCGGTTTAAAATTGGAGGAATTCTGAGCCGCCATGATTAGACTAAACGCCTAATTATTCTATTCGGAAGCCAAGAATGGAAGATATTCTTTATTGCAAGGATTTATAATACTTATCGATGGGGATAAAAGTAAACCCAAAGGATATGCTCTGGGCGTAATGGAAGATCATGCATAGAAAACAAGAGTTTCCATCAGACAAAGGTAGACCCGTAGTGTGTTTCATCACGTGTCACAGAGACCGATGCTACTCAGCTTTGGAAAAAATTAATCCATGCACACCTTAAAGATCGCATTGCACAAAGCCACTTTTTGATTAGAAGAAAATCATATAAAAATGGGCACAAATAGAAAGGTGAGCACACCAAAGATTCTTCATGCTGCAGGAACCGCTTAAATGCTATGAAGATGAAGATCAAGACAGTCGCAAGATTGTTATTTTTGGAAGCCTTCAGATAGTCGGGATACTTCAGTTATCTCACTTAGTAACTCGCCTCCTAATGGCAATTTAACCATGGATATGGTAAAAGACAGCTTTGTTTAATGAAGAAGCCGTAAGGAAGGAACAGCAATATCATCTTCTCGGCACCGGCGCTCACACAGAACAAGTGAGTGTAGGTAAAAATGCAGAACCTAAGGGTCAGGGTAAATCCAAAGGCGTGTCGCAATCCGTAGAAAGTCTGGGCTGAAAGAAGAAAGGTTATCATTGTGGTATAGCGACATATGGAAAAGAAATTGTTATGCTTGGAAACGGGAACAAAAAGAAGGCAAAAATCAGAGGAAAGATGAAAATAAAATACTACAAAATGGCTTTATCTCGACGAAGATGTGGCAAATTTCATTTTTCGAGATGAAGAATGTTTGTCTGCTACGATAATGAGGTTGGAGTGGATTATCGATACCGCAACCCCATCAAGCATTCTAATAAGGAGTTCTTCACATCGCATGCCAGGAGATTTTTATCGTGAAGATGGGTAACACCAAATACCCAAGATTGTGGGGTACTGCGATGTTTGCATACGCATTGTACGGTTGTTCATTGACTCGAGAGATGTGCCGCATGTTCCGACTCTACGCCTTAATCTTATTTCTGGAGTTTCTTTGACTTATAGTGATATGAATTACTTGTGATCCAGAATGGAAGCTTACCAAAGGTTCTTTAGTAGTCATAGAGGCAAGGTTAAGCACATCGCTACAGATTTAGCTTGTGAAACATGGAGATGAATCGGCGCAATCAAGATGGTTCCTCCCCAAATTTATGGTACAAAAGATTGGGTCACATGAGTGAGAAAGTATATATATATTAATAAAGGCTCATTCCTTTACTAAAGGAACTTTTAACCTCATGGATTATTGTTTATTTGGAAACATCATAGAGTTTTTCTAAATCTTCAAAAGAAAATCTAATATTTCGAATTGGTTTATTCTGATGTTTGTGGTCCTTTTCGAGGTGGAGTCCTCGTGGAAATAGATATTTTGTCACATTCATTGATGATGCATCAAGAAAGGTGTGGGTTTATCTGTCATACAAAGATCAAGTGTATCGCCTTTTCCGTGAAATTTCATGCCTTAGCTTCGAAAAGAGAGACAGAAAGTTTTCAAGTGTCTTCGCATCGACAATGGAGGTGAGTATACATCAAAGGAGTTTAGAAACTACCGTCACACATGGTATTAGACATGAGAAGACACTTCCTGCACTCCACAAAGACAATGGTGCTATGGTAGAGGATGAACCACTATTGTCGAAGGCCGATGCATGCTAAAAATGGCAAAGCTACTCCAAAGTGTTTCTGGGGTGAAGCTATCTGTACTTCTTGTTACTTGATAAATAGGTCTCCCGCCTTTGGAGTTTGACATTCCGTAGAAGGTATGACAGAAAAAGATGTTTGCTTACAACTCGTATTATACTCTTTGGGTGCAAGGCTTTGCACATGTCCCTAAAGAGGCAGAGGTAACAAAGTTTGATGACAAAGCTTTCCATGTATCCTCACAATGAAATGAAGAGTCTGGGGTACGCATTATGGGATCCAAAGGGAAAAGAAGATTTTCGTAAGTAGATGTGATATTTATGAAGATCGTACTATTTCAGATTTGCGGAGAACACTAAAAGGTTAAAGCTAATGCGATGGTGTTATTGATCCTACGCTTATTCATATTCTTTGCGCCAAGTATCATAGACGGGCAAGAGAGATGACTGGGTGACGGCACCGCAGACAGTGGTCGATGATGGATGCCGATGATCAAGCTGCTGAAAGGTGGGGAGCAAATTTCCTCAACAAGTCATTTTTAACCTCACCAAGGACTAACAGCCTGCCCATCATCCATATCCTCCTTCGTAGTATGTGTTGATTATCGATGAGGGGGAGCCGTGAGAATTTTCAAGAAGCATGTACTCATGCGCATAAGGTGTTTGATGAAAGCTATGAAGAAATGCATTTCTTTGTTAAAGAATGACACTTATGAGTCAGGAACTTCCTAAGGGGCGTAAAGGCATTAAGGAACAAATGGGTGTTCAAGTCAAGAAAGATAGTGTGATGGAAAATTGTCAAGTATAAAGCTCGCTTTGGTAAAAGGTTTCGGGGCGTGAAAAAGTATCGACTTGATGAGATATTCTTCCGGGCCAGGAAAATGTCTTCATCAAAGTTGTTTCAGTTCGACTCGCTAGTTTAGACCTCAGCTGAACAGCTAGGATGTGAAGAATCGCTTCATGGTGATTTGAATGAAGAAATTTATATGTCACAACCTAAGGGGTTTGAAGTAAAAGGTAAGGAGCAGTTACGGTTCGCAAATTAAAGAAAGTCTTTATGGTCGCAAGCGCCAAGGCGCGGGTACAAGAAGTTTGATTCTTTTATACGAGCCACGAGTATAGACGTATGCGCATCATCAGAGCTTATTTCAAGAAGTTTACAGATGGCAATCCCATTATTCTTTTACTTTTATGTCGATGATATGTTACACAATGGGAATGATTCAAAATTGATCGGGCAAGTTGAAAGAGGTCGCTCAAGTCCTTTGACATGAAGGGACTTAGTAATACGAAACAAATGTCAAGATGCGACTACTCCCAGATAGAAAGGCAAAGAAGTTGTGGTTGTCACAGAAAAGTATGTTGAACGGTGTCGAAGGTTCAATATGAAATATGCTGTCGGGCCATACACCTCTGCCTAATCACTTTAAGCTTAGAAGAAGCTTATGCCCTACTACAACAGATGAAAAGGAAAAAGACGGGCTCTATTCCTTACTTCCTCAAAGAAGGGGGAGTCTTATGTATTGTATGGTTTGGTAGCCAAAGGCCCGACATTGCACATGTCATTAGTACAAAGAGTAGATTTCTCTTCCTCAAATCCAGAGCGAGCATCGTAGCCATGGAAATGACCAAATATTCGAGGCACTTCAAAATTGTGTTTGAGTTTTGGGGAGTTCAAAACCAGTGTTGCAAGGTTTTATAGATGCCGATATGGCGTGTGACCTTGATGGTAGAAAGTCGACTGGTTTATTCACTTTGCCGGAGCCGTTTTACGGCATTTCCTTACATAAGTGTGTCGCCATTTCCACATCAGGTAGAATATATAGCAGCAACTGAAGCAGCAAAAGAGATGTTATGGATGAAGAGATTTCTCCAAGAGCTGGGTTTGATGCAAGATGAGTATGTTGTGTTTTGTGATAGTCAGAGTGCTATGGACTTGAGCAAGAATACTTCAGACCATTCCCGTGACAAAGCATATCAGATGTGAGATATCATTGGTTAATAGATGTCATCGAAAAGAGCTTATGAAGCTTTTAAGAAGATCTGGCATGCATTTTAATCCTCCGATATGATGACAAAAGTTGTTACCAGAGAAAAGTCGGGGCTTGCGGCCAGTCGCCCGACATGGACGAATCGAGATAGCCAGAGTGTAATCTCCCTTTATGTCAATGAGGGGGAGATTGCAATGTGGGTCCAGCCCGCACTTTTTAGCAGCCCGCTTTTTATACTTAAGCCCACAGTACATGTACTTGCGTTTTTATTATAAAACCTAATCTCGGAGGAGGCGCGGCCGTGGTTTCTGGAGCAAGCGTGGCCGGGTGGGCGTTCTCGAGCGGAGGCGTGCCGGGTGGGCAAGCTCGAGTTAAAACTGGCAGCCGACAATTTTTTTTGCAAAGAGAAAAGAGCCGATAATTTTTGGGTATACCTTTTATACGTAAAGGTTTCTTAGATTAGATTCAGAGGACGCAAGTGAGATTTTTCATCAATCAAGGCTTTGATTTGAGGCTAGATCTTGCCTATTATTTTATTCACTATATTTGATGATTTCATTGTTTTGGGATCATCTAGTTTAGAATTAGGTTTTGGTACCTAAATTATTATAGTGATATTTGGGTGGATCCACAGTGCTGTCCCGTGGTTTTTCCTTCTCACTTTTCGGGGGAGGTTTTCCACTTAAAAATTTCTCTCTCGGTTATTTTTGTGATTATCTCCTTGGCATATTATTTTTCTCTTGGTTTACTTTATCACTCCCAACAAATAATCAACAAAGGGAAAATATTCAGTCTTGTGTTTATTTCCCAACATTTTCGTGATTAGCATTAGTCTTAATCAAATAAAAAAAAAAATCATTGAAATCTGTGAACCATGTCACTCGTGTCAATATAACAAAATTCTATTATTAAAATAATCGTATAGACTTGGATAAACTTGGATTCCATGATTCAATGAAAAGCCAAAATTCTATAATTAAAATCTAAAATTTAGTTTAAATTGCAATTCCTATAAATAAAAACGAACAAAACACATAACATATAGAAAAACAAATTCGATAACTTCATTGTCAATTAAAATAGCTCTGATACTTATTGCTGAATTATTTTATGAGATTAAGAACATTTATTAAACCCAAAACAATTGATTAAATAAGCATATCAATTTATAATGTATAAAAAAATATATCTAAAATGAATCTAGAATGATTAACTGTTATTTATCTCTAAAAAAGTATGTAAGGGTGAGATTAAAAAGAAATATAACTAAAGTTTAAGATGAATATTTTATTTTTTTAAAGAATGTTTACCAAAATCATATTAAATTATAGCATTTGATTTACTTATATATAAATTATAAATGAATAATTGAGTTTTGATCAAGTTTACTAAAACAAGAGGGATAATAATATCATAAATAATTCATAATTAATATGGATAATTATATAATTAAATTTAAAATTAAAATTGAAAATTTGAAAGAACAAAGGAGTAGTAGGTGGCAGGAAATCAAGGGGCGTCTAAAAATGTGGACCATCTTCCATAACATAGGGGCATTTGCGTAAAAAGACAGGAATAAGACACATTGTTCTTGCCATAATTTAAATGTTTCCATAATCGCGCGAAGTTCTTAATGAGAGAGAGAAGAGGTGGCTAATTGATTGACCTGTCTGTTTATGGTGGTTTTGATTGATCTGTTTATGGTGGTTTCAAGAACAATGCGAGTAATACTGGAGAAAGACAAATGGGGTGAGTAGGCACCAGACAAGATTAACCTTCATTCCCTTCATATCTTCCTTATCCTCACTTTACTCACCGCACCACCTGACGGATTCCCGTAGAAAGTCTAGGATTATAAATTCAAGAAGGTCCACTCACCATACAGATCTACCGCTTCATCTCAAGAAGAAAGTGATGAAGTTTTGATTTTTGCTATTTTGAAGAGGATTCTCGTGATTCTCTTAGAAAGTTGATTTTTTCATGGAAATAGGTAGAAATGGAGTAAGAACATACCGAATCAGCTTTTTTTTCTTCTAAGAAGATTGAGGCCGACTTCACCTGGACTTTAATCAGAGCGAAACATCGACTCGACGTCGCACCTTCGGTGACTTAATCTCACCGAGCTTAACCCCGCAAATTCGACCAACTCAAATTCCATTTGTTTTAAGCAGATTGTAATCTTGCTCCGTACCTTCGCTTTTTCAACAAAACCAAACGAACGTTCAAAAAAAAAAATAAAATCCCATCCGCTCTTGCTTTTGGTCACAATCGCATCAAATTATGTTTTTCTCCATCTCTGCACTTCCCTTTGCCATATTTTCATCCATTCCTAATCACTGCTTTTCAAATCCCACATGCCATATTTTCTGCCAGATAAGAACGCCGCTTCCGTCGCTTTTAACAAACCAAATTTCAAAAAAAAACCCAATTGCTTCGCTGTCAATCGCGATCAAATTATGCTTTTCCTTTCGTTGTTTCTTATTTCCATTCTCGTTTTCCAACAAAACCAAATTCCAAAAAATTGCCATTTTCATCCATTCCCACTCTACCATTTTCAATTTCACCGCTTTCTCTTTTCCTCGCTTTTCCTACGTATCACCCTGCTAATTTACAATCCCGTCACGTTTAGTTTGTTTCATTTTCAAAGCCAATTCCAAAAAAAAAATTGTCATCTCGTTGTTTGCTCTCAATTATTGTCGACTCTTCCTTCTTCCCAATTGTTTCTCCCAAATCCAAATCCAAGTAATGCAGATTTAAATGGCAGATCGTTGGCCATTGCCGGGAAAGTTTCGTAGTAATGGATTTTTATCGACACGCCAAAATGGGGCTTATCCTGCTTTGCTACCGTAGCCATGTCAAAACTTCGCAACCAAGTTCAAAAGCCGCAGACGCGAGGAATGACGCGAACAACCGTTGATGAAGCCACCGGTGCGGATGCAATCGTGACTAACCAGGACGCCCCAAAACTCCAAACTGGCTGACCACCCGGCCAACCCGCTGGAATACAAGTGGAGGATGGGTTACCCGACGCCACTTTAGAAAAATCTGACATAGTCTCCTTTGTACGTGGAGCTCTACCCAAATACAAAACCTGCATATCCTGTCCCAAACAAGCATAATATGTACGCACATACATCCAATACCGCCACTGGGCCCCATCAACTGTACTCAACACACATCCAAAACCATATCCACAGTTTCAAGAGTTAATAAACTACTTTATACAACATATATTAAATGAAAAGCACAGAATACATGTATACACGTGAGCACCAAAGCCACATCCCGACTTTCTTCACAATAAATCTCTGTGACGAGCCGCCCTTCTCGCACGCTCCCGTACCAGAAAAGTGGGGATCCTGACGACAGCAGCAAAGCTCAGGAGAATCGCCTAAGTGGCTCACTTCACCACCTATGCAATGTTCCAGTAAACACACATTCAAGCAAATGCATGATCCTACTTGAATGTCTACATGACCAACTCAAACTTTAGTCCTCATCTCCGACTCCTCTCACACTCCTGCTTCCTCAGATGAGAATTGTTATTTTATTAGCGGGACACCCGATGTATATATCAATTCAATGGCCCGACGATTGATATATTATTTAGTTGTGGACTACTCCGATGAATATCACCACGCTCCGACGATTGATATTTTTGGTTGTGGACTACCCTCCGATCATTAATATTTTAGACTACCCTCCGAACCATTTTCTCTAAACTCATCTCATGCACTAACTCCTATCATCCTAGGATGTTCTAGTGCATATGGAATGCATGTATGCCAATTCCAATTACAGTCTACTTACATTTGTAAATATATAAAACATGCATATATTTACAAACAACAAATTCACACAATCATGTCATGTAAATTAATTAATTCACACATCTAAAATTAGCTCACTTGGGCTAATGATCACACACGAGTAATTTAATTTAAATCACTCGACCAACACGTATTTTCACAAAAATATATATATTTTGAACACTATTCTGGGAATAGTGAAACCTTCGTTTACTATTCCCGGAAAATCACAAAGCATTGGTTCACTTAGTGAACCCGAAATCCACGGCCATTCCCGGCCCAATGCATACCAAGCAACATTTAATGCACAAGTTAACACCAACCACACCCAAACAGCCCCTAGCAGCCGTGGAGCAGTCACAGATGGTGAGAAAAATCCCAAAGAATTTATCACCCATCCCAAGCTCTCAGGGACTGATCAAACTACCTCACGGCCTAGTCTCAACCGAAACATTAGTAAAACATTTAAAATGGAGTAAAACCACATGAGAAAAATCCTACCTTCAAGGAGTTTGAAGAAACTCCCAACTGTGAGTCCACGCTGCAGCCTCGCCCGCTGCAGAACGTTTCTCCTTCTTGTCCCGGGCCCCGACCATTCGATCTCCCGATTTTCAGAGAGAAGCACACACTCTCTCTAAAAGCTCAAAACCCAACCTAATGGATCTAAAATAATGCCCCCCACGTTTCTCGTCTTGGTTAAATGAAAGATGAATAATTATTTGCTATTTCGCTTTTAGTCACTTAAAATCAATTTCTAAATGACCTTTATGTCCTCTCTTTACTGCACTGATATTCTGCACTATTTCTATTGCCCATTTTCATCATTTCTACCATACCACTTACGGTACATGAGTACGCATATGTGTCCCTTCGCTGCATCGGCATCGCCTCCGTAAACACGATGCTCGAAAACGTGCCGACCTAATCGGTTCGGTACCATTTAAAATTTTACGTAAGCAATTCAGGATTTCGCTAAACGACTTCCAATCTGCAATCCATTTCACATCGAGATCTAGAGAATCAATCGATTTTTAATCTAAATTACAATTTCAGAATCAAAACTACGATTTTGCCCTTATTTTAAATTGAATTTCTCGTCTTTACACCGTACTGCTTTGAGAGTGGCTGAATTCCGTTGATTCGCTGGACAGGAGGCGATGCATTGATGACTGATGATCAAAACATGAGTCGCTTGAATGGGTGGTGTCCTAATCTCATCTCACGTTATCGCCGCGTGAGAAGGCAAGAAGCGTAGGTTATTGTCAGATCCAAACATCCCGCACTTCTCGATGGAATCTCATTCAAAGTCCCTCCATTACCATGGCAACTCATTAAGATATGACTGTTTTCACAAGAGATTCACTCAACGACATTATCGATGCCTTGAGAGATGATAAGACGAAGATGATTAGCTCAGGGATGAAGGTTCGGGCAAACCATGCTCACAAACAAGTAGCTCAACAAGCTACAACAGAATCGCTTAGCACATATATCTTCTATAGATGTATCCCGGACTCGAGACTCGAAAAAGACGGGTTAAGGGATTGCCAAATTCAAAGAAAACTACTAAAATGTCAGCTTCAAATTTCTGGGAGGATGAATCCACAAGAGCAGATGAATCGAAGGTGAGAGGTCGCAAAAAGACAAGGAACTGTGAGAAAGAGAAGGACCGTAAGGCAGAAGATCCTTATTATCTTGGATGACATTTGGAAGGAAATTAATTTAGAGAAGGTTGGAATTCCTTTCAAAGGTGATAAGACAATATGTAAACTAGTGTTGGTTTCTAGAGATGCAAACCTATTACTCAAAGACATGGGTGCACAAAAATGTTTTCAAATTCAACATTAACTAGGAGAAGATGCTTGGTGTTTACTTAAGAAAATAGCAGGTGATTCGGTGGAGGGGGACCAATTGCGACCCATAGCAAATAAGGTACTTGATGAATGTCGGGGTCTACCCATTGCGATTGCAACGATTGCAACGGCATTGAAAGATGAAATCATGGCTGCATGGGAGAATGCCTTTGGACGACTGAGAGTCAGGCAAAGAACCAATATTGTAGGATCGAGAAAAGGTATACATGTTTGCAGTGGAGCTACAACCATTTGGAAGGCGATGAAGTCAGATCCTTGTTCTTACTTTGTGGTTGCTTGAGCTATTATGGTGATATTTCAATGGATCAAATGTTAAGATATGCTATGGGCTCGATTTTAACGACTTCAATCATCGGAGAAAGCAAGAAATAAACTAGTTACATTGGTGAAAACCTCAAAGCCTCAAGCTTGTTACTCGATTCGCACAAGATGATGGAGACGTTCTCGAGTAGGAGCCTCGCGTTGCTTTTCATGGATGGTGATCATAAGAGTGTGATGCATGATCTTGTTCGTGATGTTGCTAGAATTATCGTGATCCAAGGATCCTTTATCGATTTAAGGTCAGAATATGTTCACTTGATCAAGATCGACAGAGATTGAAGATGAATCCAAATTCATCTCTCTTTATATCGCAAAGCTATGCACGAGCCTCTTTAGGCTGGTATGCTTGAAACTTCAATTTTTTATATTACAGAGTTAAATAGTGGTGCTTCCTTGAATACTATCTCAAATATCGCTTCGGAGGGGGATGAGCCAACTCAAAGTTTTGGCCTTGTTTGAATGCATTTCCTAACACACTCTCTGCACGCCCAACCTCGCAACCTGAACATTATGTGTAACACCCCGTCCCGAGAGAGTGTACAGTACATGATACTGTAGGGGTGTATAAGAGTACCAAGTGTCACACTGTAGTATTTTGGAGACTAAAGTAAGAAATGATAAATTATGGAACCCGACTCAGGGTATTAAACCAAGGGTACAATGGTCATACAAAAGATGGAAATCATAATCAAGTAGAGATAGCCACAATACAATTTCAAAAGTTGGAATTGGGTAATATTAAAGAGATGAGGGCTTGTTACAATTATTGAAAAGCTGATAGTATAATTAGAAAAATATGAGACTAAATGTGAGAGACAAAAACAAATAATCCATTTTGTCTCATACTTTGCCAGGTTCACTGCTCGAGGAGGAGAGGAGAGAGCCAAGAGCAAGAGGAAGAGAAGGAAGAAGAAGGAAGAGGAGAAGAAGATCAAGGTATAAATTTTATTTTGGGGTTTTGATATGAATCCTAAGGTTTTTGGATGGGAGATTAGGTTTTCCTTGGTCTGGTGGTTGTGTGAAAGCTCACATGAACTCTTTAAATTGCTGGGGTTATGAGAGTAAAACCCTCAATTGATGTAAAAAGAAACATGGAATCATCAAATTATGTGGTTTGGATAAAGAATTCAGGACCTAGGTAGTGTTCTTGGATTTTCACCTAAGGTTTTGTGTTTTGAGGTTCCAAAGTTCAATTCAAATGTTGTGGAGTTGTTTTTAGATGATTTTGCTTTTGAGGTATTATGAATTATAGAAGTTAGATGGAGTGAATGGGCATCAAAAAGTGGGAAAATAACAAAATTCAAAATATGGAAGGTGTACCGGTACATGAACAGTAGTGTACTGGTACACCCCACCAGAAGCAAAAGTGTACTGACATTCCTGGTGGGTGTACTGCACACTCGGTTCGCTTTCTCAGTTTCCTGACCTGGGCTGTGATTCTGGCCGTAACTTCCTCATTTCTTATCCAATTTGAGTAATTCAAGTGGCTACGTAAAATAGACTTCAAGGAGAACCAAACTTAAAGAGAAGGCATCGCCAAATTATGATCCTAAGTGGCCTAAAAATTCACTCAAAGTGGGGCTATGTGCAAGAAAAATTCCTGCATCAGCTTTGGACATAGAGTAGTCTGGGTTGTTTCGGACGTAACTTGAGTTTCGTGTTCAATTGGTGATTCCGGTTGAATAGAACCCTTAGCACCTTAGATTTAAAAAGAGTATAAAGAGTGTGATCAATTTAGAAGTACGTTAAGTGTGATTAATATGTGCTACGATTCGCTTGAGTCAGAGGTTAAAAAGTAGTTACTGATAAGTGTGTGGAACTGTGTCTCGCTTAAGCAAAGAGGTGAGCGTTTCTAAACTCATTTTTCCAAAATACTAGTGTATTATTATTATTATTATTATTACAAATTGCTTTAATCGTATTTCATGGTTTTGAGTTCAAACCATTTTCAAGAAGCAAACAGAATACAAAGCAAGCAAATGGTTTTGAGTTAAACCATTTTTGAAAAGAGTTATCGGGTTTTAAATTGTAAAACCATACTGTTGGAATGAGCAAATGGTTTTGAATGATTAAACCATTTTCCAAGCAAGCAAGCAAGTAAGTCAATGGTTTTTGAATTGTAAACCATTTTTCAAGCAAGCAAGCAAGTAAATGGTTTCAAAGTGTAAAACCATTTTACAAAGAGCAAGCAAGCAAGCAAGCAAAGAAAGTTTGAGAAAACAAGGCCTTCCTTGGGCTTCTAAGTAAGCAAATCGTCAGAGATATTCCGTACGCGGCACTATGGTGTTAGGATTCATACATGCATCGAAGTTTTGCCTCGCCGTCGGCAAACTTAGGGACATACATCATGCATTTAAAGGAGACAAAGCACGTGATGTGGAGCATATAAGGTTACGAGCTCTAATCAAGTACGGGTGGATGGCGATAATGAGGTCAATTCCACCATATTCACCTAAAAAGGTGATGCGGACAAAGGTCCTTCCATCAAGACGGCCAACACAAGTTCCCGTGTTCTCTAGGTAAAGTAAGCAAAAAATAGGCCTGGTTGATGTTTATACATGATAAATAGTTTGAAAAATCAACCATCGGGTTCTGGCCGCCCAGCCCGTGAGAGTTTTAAAGCAAAATCTGGTTGAGCTCAGTTCCCGCTTAGATTTCAAACGACCTACTGAGCCAAGCCCTATGGATTTTGTTTTCAAAGCATGCGGCACCTGAGTTCTGCTTTTATGAAAAAAGTTCGAGAAACTTTAAAGCAATGGTTTGTGAAAGGTTTTAAGAAACTTTTCAAACAAGATAAAGCAAGCAAGCAAAGAAAAATTATAAGAAGTTTTATAAACTTCTAAGCAAGCCAGCAATAAAAATCTTATAAGCTTTTAAAGAAAAGCAAAGCAAAGCAAGCAAGCAAGTATTAAAAGTTTTATAAACTTTTAAAAGCAAGCAAGTATAAAGGCAAGCAAGTACAAAAGCAAGCAAGCAAAGAAAAGTTTTGAAAACTTTTAAAGCAAGCAAAGCAAAGAAAAGCTTCTGGAAAATAATTGTAAAAGAGAGTTTTACATTTTGAGAGATGGCTCTCCGAAAAGCAAAACCTTTATAAAGCATACACTCACCGAGCTCGCTTTTTAGCTCATTATTTTGTATTTTAAAACTATTTTCCGTGCACAGTACGCAAGACGCTGAGCACAATAATAGGATTTGTCCCGACATCAAGATAAGGGCTGCGGTGGCTTAATTATATTTTGTAAGAACATACTTTGAATTTGAAGTAATGGGACATATGTGTGGTGCCATAGAGAAGCTTGAGAATGTGTGTTGGTATGCTGGTTGCTATATTTTGATATAGTGTGTAAATTGGATGTATACGTGGATTTGAATTTAGGACTATGTTCACCGCTATGTCACGGGGTTTTTCCGTCGCTAAGATTTTACCAAATCCTAAGTTATAAATAAAAGAAAATTTTATAGGAGGCTGCTGGGCAATACGGCTTCGTCACGTGGATTTCTAGTCGTTAGAGGTAACGGTTGGGGGATTGTGGAGTGGCACAGACGCCAAGCCGCGAAGGGGTGGGGTGTCATTATGTCTGTATAGGGGTGTTGGAAGATGTGGCTATAATTGGAGAGTTAAAGAAACTACAAGTTCTTAGCATGGTGGGTTCCGACATCCAACAACTGACAAGAGAAATGATGCAATTGACCAATCTATGGATGTTGAATTTGAACTACTGCGAGGAGCTTAAAGTAATTCCGCGGGGTATCTTATCAAGCTTGTCTCGATTAGAATGTTTGTTCATGAAATCTATTTTTTCTGAATGGGCAGTCGAAGAAGTTTGTGATGGAGAAAGCAATGCTTGTTTATCGGAATTGAATAATCTGCATCATTTGAGGACGATCGAGGTAAAAATACCATCGTCGAGTTGGTACCAAAAAGCGGTCACGGTTTGATCCTAACAACAAGTTATGCAATAATTATAGGTAGTTTCTATGAATTGCCAAAAACATATAAAAAATCAAAAATGTTATATCTTGAATGTGGTGATGAAAGCTTACTCTCTAGGGATGGAATTCGCAAGTTGTTGAGGACAACCGAAGAATTGCTGTTATGGGGATTGAAAGTATGCGGTGGCCCAATTCCAATAAGGTCTTTTGATAACCTAAAAATATTGGTCGTGGGGGAATGTCATGGATTGAAATTTCTCTTCTTACTTTCCATGGCTAGAGACCTTTCCCAGCTTGAAGAAATACATGATAAAATATTGCGATGGGATGCAACAAATAACCGGAATATGGCCATGTTGGGATCAACTTGCAGTTACTATTCCTTAAGTCAGATCCTTGGAACTTTGTTTTCTGGCTTAGTGAACTTTGGCTATTTCAGCTCTGAGTTGGAAACAACATCTGAAACAATGTGTTCCCAAGGCAATCCTGATGTCAATATGCCGTTTTTCAACTACCAGGTATGTTAAAGCTTAATTAGTAGCTAATTTCCATAAATTTTTACTTTTTTAATAAATAAATCAATGAAAAAACCAAGATTAAGCTAACCCATATATATGCTCTTTCAGAATTCCAACTTGTGTCTTAAGAAGAGAGAACATGAAAATAAAAAGAGATTTTAGTATATCATTTTACTAGAAGATACTCTCAGTATTTAGGAAAAAGTTGTCCTATTTGAATTTTAAAATCTTAAGATATTAGTAATGTTTTATAAGAAAAAGATAGTAAAGGAAAACTTGATTAAGATTTAGATGGAAAATGATGGCGAAAGGAATCTCTATTTTGTTCATTTACTTATAAAAAGTTTTTGTAATTCTTTTTTATTAAAATATTAAGGAAAATATTGATGAAAATACAGGGAATATCAAAATTTTAGATGAAACAAATAAAATAATATATAATATATAAACATGCATACTATTAATTAATTTATTTTGAAGACTATTGAGTAAAATATTATGACCACATTAGGTATACACTCAAAAAAGAAAATGAGTGTATATTTAGTATAACCTTGGCCTTGAAACTTAGGGTCGGGTTGACTACTAGTCGACATGAATACAAGTGGATGTCGGGTTTGAACACCATACCAGAAAAATCGGCCCGAGAGTCTCCTTTGTACGGGGAGCTCTACCCAAATACAATACTTGTAAATAACCTGCATTTACCTGTCTCAAACAGTCCAATATATGCAATATATCCAATCACATGAGTAATACGGCCACTTGGGCCCAAAACAACACTCGATATCATTACCAGCTATGAATCCAACTACTTACCCAATAGTTACAAGAGTTCCAAATGTTTTACTCATCTGACATATATTAAAATTAAATTTTTTTAATACATGTAGATCATCAAAGCCTGGCAGGCTTTCTTCTAATCCAGCCTCTAGGACGAGCCATCCCCTGTGCAGCTCCTGTACGCGTAAGGGTCCCCACGGCCGGGAGTGAGCTAAAGCTTCGATCAGAATCGCCTTAAATGGTTCACTTTCATGGCACAAGTGCGAGTGCAATGTTCCAATTTAAACACTCATTCAAGCAATTGCATGATCCTGCTTGAATGTCTACATGACAGCTCGGATCCAGGGTCCTCATCGCTCTCTCACACTGCTTTAAGCCTTGTATGAGAATATTAATTTCAAACAAGTTTTTGTTTATAGTTGTGGTCTACCCTCAGATCAAGTAGTGGAGCGATATAAGAAGTTATATTTAGTGGACTACCCTCCGAGATATATCAGATTGGGTGCGTCTCAGACGATTGATATTTTTATATGTGGACTACCCTCGGAGTATATCAATTGGGCCGTCTCAGAGCGATTGATATTTTAAGTTTGGACTACCCTCGATCGTTTAATAATTTGGAAACCATTGCCGGCAGTTCCTTCTTGAACAACCCTCCGAACCATTTTCTCTAGACTCTTCTCATGCACTCACTCCTATAGTCCTAGGGTGTTCCAGTGCATATGGAATGTATGTATGTCAATCCCAATACAGTCTAATCTCATGCAAATATGTAAACATGCACATATCTACATAATATCCAATCACACAATCATATCATGTAATTATCATCTCAAACATCAAAATTAGCTCACTTGGGCTAATGATCAAACACGAGCAATTTAATTGAAATCACTCGGCCCGAACACATTTCCCAATATAATTTTAGAACCTTTATTTCGGGAATAGTGAAACCCTCGATTACTATTCGAAACATCTAACTCAAGCTGTTCATAGTAGACCGCAATCCACCACGGCCATTCCATTGATACATACCACAATACAATTCATTTCATAAATGCTGAATTTAGCCACCTAAAAACAGCGGTAACAGCTCAAGCCCCTTTGTTGCCTGAATGGTTGATAAATTCAAACAATTAGTTAAGGATTTTGGGACCGTCCAGCAAACCATTCGAGGCCAAAGACTAGCAATACATAATTTATTGAACCATTCATCACACATTTCACCCACGGTCCAGAGTAGAAGCGAATCACGGAATTTGTTAGGTAGATCTCAATCAAACATTCTGTAAGGCAGAAATTCAATTTAAGGATAAGGGCAAAATCGTAATTTGATTCACGAAGAAGTGAAAATCTCGTTAAAAATCCGTAATTAATTCTCTAGATCTCGGATGATGAAACGGATTATACTGTTGGAATCGTCTCGAGAAATACAGTTAGCGCGTAAAATTTCGTAATATTACGAGACGATGTCGAGAGTCGGCCGCGTTTTTCGAGGCATCGCGGTTCGGGTGCCGTAAAACGATTTTCGATGCTACGAAAGTCACATATAGCATGTACTCATGTACCATAAATGGTATGAGTACAGAAATGATGAAAATGGGCGGCCAATATGGTGCCGAATATCAAATCTGGAAATGAAGGTACATAAAGGTCATTTTAGAAAAGTTTTTAAGGCACTAAATGACAAAATTGTCAATAGTGCCGTCTCCAACCTAATTAAAAAGACCAAAAAACGGGATTTGAACCAGAAGACCTGCAGTAGCCATTTTTCTTAAGTTTTTCTTTAGAGAAAGCACCTGCAAAAATGCGGGCGTCATTGGTCGGCGGGCCGGGACAAGGAGGCGCTGCGCGGAGGGGCTACGTGGACTCAGGGATCAGGAGTTTCTTTGGCTCCTTGGTGGGATTTTCTCCCTACTTGTGTTTTATTCCCATTTTAAGGGTTTTTCCATGTTCCAGTTGGTTTAAAGTAGTGAGGCCGTTTGTCCGATCCCAAAAACTTGGGACCGAAATTGTCAAGTGTTTGGAATATTAGGACAATGGCTGAACCTCCATAATTGCATGGGGCTGTTTGGGAGTGGGTTGGTTTAACTTGTGTATTAAATGGTTGTTTGGTATGCATTGGGCCGGGAATGGTCGTGGATTTCGGGTTCACTAAGTGAACCGTTGAGTTGTGATTTTTCGGGAATAGAAACCGAGGGTTTCACTATTCCCCCCAAATAGTGTTCCCACAAATATATTTCGTGAAAATATATTTGGTTAAGTAATTCGAATCAATTGCTTGTGTTTGATCATTAGCCCAAGTGAGCTACTTGGGTGTTTGAAATGATAATTGCATAACATGTTGTATGATTTAATCTTTATGTAAATATATTCATGTTATATATTTGCATGGTCGAATCAGATAGAATCCAGTATATATGCATTCCATATGCACCGGGACAACTCTAGATTATAGGAGGAGTGTATTACGAGACAAGTCTAGAGAAAAAGGTTCGGAGGGTTGTCTAATAATATAAAATGATCGGAGGGTAGTCCAAACTATATAATATATCAAACGCTTCCAGCGCCCAATGATATATATTCAATGGAGGGTAGTCCACAATTATATAATATATCAACCGTCGAGCTACTTCCCGCTTGATATATATTCATCGGAGGGTAGTCCATAAATCCATAATATATCAACCACGGAGCGCCCATTTGATATATATTCATCGGGAGGGTTGCCCATCAATAAAACTAATATTCTATACGAGGTTTAGCGAGCGTGAGAAATGGTGAGGACTCTGATCCTGAAGTTGGTCATGTAGACATTCAAGTAGGATCATGTATCGTTTGAACGGGTGTTTACTTTGGAACATTGCACCGCACTTAGGTGGTGAGTAGCCCACTTAAGGCGTATTCCTCTCACTTCGAGCTTTAGCTCACCTCACATGGGATCCCCTTTCACAAAAGCCAGGAGCGTACGAGGAGAAGGCTCATCCTAAAGACCAAGGATTAGAAGAAAAGCCGGATTGTGGCTTTGGCTTGACGATATCTACATGTATTAGAATTTTCCCTAATTTTAATATATGTTGTATAAGAGTAAAACATTTGAACTTCAGAATTATCGTAAGATATAATCGAATTCATAGTTAGTATGTATTATGAGTATCGCTAGCCCAAGTGGGTCAGATATCATGATTTGATCTCTTGGATATATTGGAATATATTGGATAAATTGGAACAGTTTCATGCAGTATTTTAACTGGGTAGAGCTCCCGTAGCCAAAGGAGACTCGGCTTCGATTTTCTAAAGTGGCGTCGGTAACCCGACTTCCACTTGTATTCCAAGGGTTGATTCCAGTCAACCCACCCCGGCTCAAGATAATTTCTGGCTCCAAGGTTTGAACTGATCAAACTACTGCCTGGGCCTCAATCCAACCTAAACATTCATGCAAGTTTAAAGATGGAATAAAACCAAGTAAGGAGAAACCCTACCTCGAGCTGTCAAAACTCACAATCTCGAGTCCACGCTTAGAGTCATTCCGCGAGAACGTTTTCTCTTCGCCCAAGACCGCCGACTCGCCGTATCTCCCGATATTCTGAGAGAAAGCACTCTCTCTAAAAAGCTCTCAAAAGAAAGCTACTGCATCACCAAGAAAAATGACTCACGTTTTTGCTTGTGTCATAAGGAGGAAGAAGATGCACTACACTATCTTGTCTTATTCCTATTTAAAACAACCACAATGCCATCTATGTCCTTCATTAGTCCAGTTTGATATTCATGACTATCTCAAACTGGCCCATTTTCATCATTTCTCTACTCATACCATTTATGGAACATGAGTACTTGTTATACGTGATTTCAAGCAGATCAGTAATCGCTTTACGCAGACCCGAACCACATGCTCGAAAAACGTGTCGCCCGATCGCCTCGAAAATTACGAAATTTTACGCATAACTAGATTTACGAGAGGATTCCAACTGCATAATCCGCTTCGCTATCCGAGATCTAGAGAACTAATTTACAGATTTTTAATCGAAATTACAATTTTGTAAATCAAATTATTTATTTTGCCCTTATTCCGTAAATTTGAATTTCTGTCTTACAAACCCGAGGTCAACAAAAGTATAACTCTAATAATATATTTTTGGGAAAATAATACTTAAATCTTGAACTCAACATTTTTACATTTATATTTGAACTAAATTTGCTTGGAAATACATGTATTTTCATTTAATATAACTTGTGACTGATATTCCTAACTACAAGATTTATCTTGGAGAATTGAGAAAAATAAATCTATATTATGAATAAAAATAATTTAATAAATGAATTTTTAGACTATAAAATTAAAATAATAATTGTCAAGTTTTTTTAAAAAAAATTGAATTAAATTTATAACTCTAATTTACATTTTAAATTAAAATTAATTAATTATTTAAATAAAAAAAGTAAACGAATGTATCTAATTATTAGTTTTGAAAGACAAACTTGATTTTATAAATCAAAATAATTCTAGTTATAAAATGAATAATCTTTTTTTTGTAAGGAAAAAGCACAATCTTAAAATCGTACTTAAAATTTTCTGTGGGCTTTTAAGAGAAAATCTAAAGACTCATTTTTAATATTCAAAATTGAAAATTTTCTAAAATTTTGATTCAAAATTGTCATTTTGTTGATAATTCAAAAATTTCTAAAACTAAACTTAATTTTTCTAAATCTCAATTAAAATTTAATTTTAATGAAATAATTAATTTGATTTTGTGAATTTTAATTGTGATTTAGAAGAATTGAATTTGGAGTTTTTGAAATTTTGAGTTATTAACTTTAATATGAAAATTTTGAACCAAGAATTTTAGGGAAAAGAATTTCAATTTTGAATATTAAAAAAATGATTCTTTAATTTTCTATCACAAATTTTAGAAATGTGTTTAAATTATGAATTATTAGATTATTGATGTTTCAATTAATTATTTTTACTCTAACGTCAAATTTCATTTGAAAACTAATAATTGATGTAATTTGCTAAACTTAAAATTATTTTTTATTTAATTAACAATTAATTTTAATTTAGAGTATAAATTAGATTTTGTAAAATTTTAATTCAAAAATTTTATAAGCTTGACAATTATTATTTTTAGTTTAAAATTAAAATTAAAGTTTTCTAAAACCTAAATATTCATATTTATTTATTTTATTCATAACATGAATTTATTTTCTTAATTCTCAAGGTTAGTGTTGTGGTTAGGGATATCCAAGGCTAGAAGTGCTTTTAAAATGAAAGTACGTATATTTAAAAAAAAACTTTTTTATTTCAGGATTTAAATTGTTATTTTCCTATTTTTTTTAAATAAAAACTTTATTATTAAATAGATTGTGGTTGTTAATAAATTTTGTACAAATAATACACACAGTTCTTGTAATTCTCCAAGATCTTCATGATTTTTATGGCATATGAAAGAGGTGCATATGGTTTAAAAATAATAACCGATTGGATAGGAGCTAAAATAACTAATATTAGAATCTATATAATCCATGATCATTAGAAATAGTACATTTTATTCAAGAAGTAGTCTATAAATTTTCTATTTGGTAAACTTAATTGTTAATTCTTTCATGAATTTTCTATGATTTTTACATGATTTTTAAAACATAAATAAAGTAAAGGATGACAACCTCTTGGAATTGATAAATTATATTTACCAAAGGGAATATGTTTACATTTTTGCTAACTTTTCAATTGATGATATGATGTACTATTTTATAGGTATTATTCGCCAATTTGGAGATATTGCAACTCTACCAACTTCCTAAAATCAAGAAGATATGGCACCACCATCAACTTCCACTTTATTCTTTCTCCAATTTACGAATCCTAAGAGTGGACGATTGTGAACATCTACTCAATCTTATCCCGCGACGTTTGATCCAAAGCTTCAAGAATTTGAAAGAGATAGAGGTGGGTTTCTGTGCGACCCATGTATTTGTTGTTCAAGGATATGATGATGCAGATCATGTTCAAGATGGAGTGCACTTCCTTGGGGAGGTTAGTTTTCTTCAATGTTCTTTAGTTCCTCCTATATTATTTTTTTAGTGAAATATTATGAAAATATTCCATTAAAAAAACTTAAAATATTATTTAAATATTATAATTATGAATAATAACAATAATAAATATACTAAAGTAATTTAAAAAATTTAATTTTACATAATAAAATATTATTAATACTTTTTAAATGAAAATGGTTAATAATGCTTAAATTATAAAGGAATTGGAAAAAGAATGAATCTAAATCAAAATTTTAATCTTAAAAACACAAGCACTAACCAATAAACCAAGTTTAAGTGGTTAAGAGCCTGCTAGCATAGGATGAGAGGGGTTAAGGGGTCTGGTCTCGATGGGGAACAAATTTGTAAAAGAACGTCACTATGATCTAATGCAAAGTGAATAGATGTTTATTAATTCCATCATTCCCCGAGTATGTTTAATTCAATATTTTTACGTAAATTCTTGTATAAATTATTTACAAATAATATATTTAGGTCAATTAGTTATCATAAATTGTTTATTTATATTTATTTGATTTTTTATAAAATATTTTGGTGTGTTAGTGTGTTGTTTTACTTTCTACAAAATAAAAAATATGAAGTGAAAGATTTATAAATATATGTTTGAATGATAAGTCCTTTTTATGTTTACCTTATAATTTACACAATAAAATAAATTTTAATTTTTATAGTTATCAAATAAAAACACTACATTCTTTTCAAATATTTAAATATCGATTTTAAAAGCTTTTGTCAAAATTTTCTCTTATCTCTTTTTTTTTTTTTTTTTTTTAAATGTCAATACGTGAAGATCAAAAATTTTCAAATTTTACCACTCATCATTCTTTTTATCCTTTTTTTTTTTTCTTCATCATTTCTTGCTTTGCCCTACCCATCTCTATCTCTTTTCGGTTTTAATTAAAAACTAGATTATTCCATTATCTAATTTGAAATTCAACTATATACATGTGTTAAAAGTTGATAATATAAAGAAAAATAAAATTTAGTTGATAATATGTTAGGCAAATAAAATTTATTATATTATTTTTTGTGAACATTTGAAAAAAGTATAGGTTGAATAGAAAACCTTAAAATATTAATAATATTTATACGTTTATAAAAAAATACAAAAGAAAAAAAGAATTAACAAGAAAAAAAATTAATCAAATGAAATTGACGAAGGATTTTAAATATAAATGAAGATAACATGAAAATATGTATTCTTGTTATTTAAATAGCTCATTTATTTCGTAGAAGTGAATAAATTCTCTATTAATAACTGTTATTTTAGGATAATTTTCTAAGACTTTACATGATTCTTTTAGTTAAGTTTCAGACATTTTTAAAATATAACTAATGTCATTAGTTTGAAATTGATGAATTACATTCCAAGAAATGAATATGTTTATATTTATTACAACTTTTCAATTGATGATGTCATCATGTGTTATTACAGGTTTTATTCTCTAATTTGGAGAAGTTGAAACTCATCAACCTTGGTAAATTGATGGAGATATGGCATCATCGACTTCCACAGGATTCATTCTCCAATTTACAAATCCTAATAGTGGTAGGTTGTGGAAGCCTACTCACTATCATTCCATGTCATTTGATCCAAAGCTTCAAGAATTTGAAAGAGATAAATGTGAGATGGTGTAAGAATCTAAAACATGTATTTGATCTTCAAGGATGGATATATGGTAGGACTTCCAAAGTTAGAAATCTGATGTTAGATTACCTAGAGGAGCCAATATTAGTTTATATGCAACAATGAGGAGAATGACAATACAAGAGGCCTTTTTCTCCTTCATGCCTATGACTTTCGTAACCTCAAATGTTTATCCATAGATCATTGTGGGGAGGAAGTGGAAGATGGAGGAAATGTTAATATTCCTATCGAAGAACATGAAGTGCTCTTTGGTGAAAAGGTTAGTTTTCTTCAATTTTTTCTTTTTTAAATTTTCTCATACTATTTTTGGAAAATACTAACAAAAACATTGCATACAAATTTGAAATAAGATGAATAAAGAGTATTGTAAATAAAATTAAATATACTAAATTAATTTTAATTTTAATTTTACATGATAAGGTTTGTTAATAAAGGAATTTTAAAAAGAATGAATCTAATTAAACAAAAATTCTTAAATTTAGCAAATAAGTAATAATAAAAATATCACAATTGCCATTTTCTACCTTCTCAGATAGTAAGAATAGCTTAAAATTAAATGATTTAAATTTTTATATAGATTTTAATTAAATTGCATCATCCCTTAGTATGTTTACTCCAATAATTTAATATAAATTTGTTATATATAGGATTTACGAATAATATCTTTAGGAAATTAATTACTGTTAAATTATTTATTTATTTTTATTTTTATTTTATAAAGTATTTCTTTATTAGGTGATATTTTATTTTTCACAAAATAAAACAAATAAGAAGTAGAAGATTTTAAATATAAGTTTGCGTTATTTTATAATAATTAAATTAAATGGTATACCTTGTTACAAATAAATTTTTAATGATTCTATTTTATTAAAATATTGATGAAAAATCCATATTTATGAAAGTATTAATAAAACAAATAAAAAATATGAAAATTTGAGATAAACTTTAAAAAATATTAACATAATAAGCAATGTATGGGGCCATATGAATGAATGAATTAATAGAAAAGGAGCAAAGGTATAAAAATCAGATAAAATAATTTTTTTTGAAAGGTAATCACATCACTTTTTGAAGGTATAAATGTAGTACACCTGTCACGCTATTGGAATTTGAACCTCCTCCCGATGTTCCGCCTCTTAAACATCTTAACCAACTGAAGCATGCTAGACAAATTCAAATAAACTATTTAATAATTGGTAACATAGTAAATAATATATTATATACGATATGATTCAAACTTATAATAAAAATGAACAAGTATTAAAAAAATGAACAAAAATGAAAATTTCATATAAAGGACAAGAACATGATAACACAAGCAATATATAAAGATAAAGATGCCATTGAGGCTTGACTTAAATGGTAAGGGAGGGACATAGTACTACAACAATGTACTGCAAAATAAATAAGTGTAAAAAAGTATATAAAGATAAATATGATCAAAGAAATATTTTGATTAAATTAATATTATTTTAATTTAATAATTGAGGGAAAGGAGATACACTAACATTTTGATTAAACCTAAGTTGAATAAGATACTTAAAAGTTCTTATGTTTTCAAATATTCCTAAAGAAATTGAAATAATATTTTGAAGGGAAAGTACGAACTAAATTAAAAATCACTCCTAAAACTATTTTTAAAATAAAATAGATTTAAAAAATGAATTTGTTAAAGTATGTTAATGATTTAATATGAAATAATAAATGGTCAGATATGAAAAATAGTTATGATATAAAATAAATGAATGTTTGTTTGTTCCTGTCAACTAAAGCTAATTACCAACTAGGAAATATGATTCCTTTAATTTGATTTGTAGAAGCTTTATGATCGCCCCAGTAACCCGGGGTCCGTTGACTGACCCTAATTACGGACAAGTGGATGCTCAAGTTACCCGACTCCACTAAAACTCCGTAGTCTCCTTTGTACTGGGAGCTCTACCCAAATACGTATATGCATATACCGTCCCAACAAATTCAATATAATCCCAACATGAGTAAACGCCACTGGGCCCATGAATGCGACTCATAAAAAATATACCAACTATGAATCCAACTATATCCAATAGTTCTAAGAGTTCAAATATTTACTCTTATACAATACATACATTAAACTTAAAAAGTTCTAATACATGTATACATCATCAAAGCCACACCCGACTTCTCTTCTTAATCCGCCAGATCTAGCCGTCCCCGCACGCCCCCGTACCTGCAAATAATATCCCTCGATGCAGTGAGCTACTGCCGCAGTGGAATCGCCCCTGGCGGGCTACTCCACCTAAGTGCAGTGCAATACTCCAAAATAAACACACATTCAAGCAAATTCGTGATCCTACTTGAATGTCTATATGCCATCCCCATGTCTCGAGTCCTCACCGACTCCCTCATACTTGCCTAGGCCATGTATGAGTAAATAATCATTTTCAAAACAAAACCCATTTTTTCTTGAAAATATACTACCGAAATATTCCTAAGAAAATGTGGACTATTCTCCGAGGCGAATTGGCTGGGCGAGCTTCCGAAACAAACATGGTCCCTTATCCGAATGATCCACCATCTCCCAACCCAATCCTCCAAATATCATCCTTGCGAAATTCTTCAAAACGCTGTTTTCAATTCTTCCATGTCATGCACTCACCTAATTTCTAGGCTACCCCAGCAGATATGAAATGCATCATGATGCCATTTCAATAACTTTATATGACACATGCAAATATATCACCATGACTATATTCGTGATAACATTCAATTCACAATCATGTCATGTAAATTCTCATTTCATAACATCAAAATTAGCTCATCGGGCTAATGATCAAACACGAGCAATCCCAATTTCTGAATCACTCGACCAAACACATATTCACAAACATATTTTCGTGTCACTATTCCATGATCCACAACTTATTAACTCATGAACCCGAGGGGACTCTCCCAAAGACTCCAATGGATATAAAACTTTCTCAAACACAAATAAAAATCCATGGAGCGAACCCCTTTACAATCCTTAACATATCTTTAGAAAATAATGCGAAAGCGAAGTGGTAAAATTTTTTTTTTTTTTTTTTTCTTTTCTTTTTCAAACGCTAAGATTTTTCAGAAAAATCAATAGAGTTTCCGTTTAATTTCTTCCCAAATTTACAAAACTCCGCGAAAACATTTAAAAACACTTCTAATCTTTCCATCCTCAACTTCAACTCGTTTTAGGACTCCCGTCCACAACCCAATCCAACACAATATATACATATATACATTTATTCATTTCAATCATCAAAACATTTGAAACTCTTCAAATCCATGCATTTGTTTTTATCAAAGATCGGGCTTCTGAGCCGGACTTACCGACTGCCTACGCACTGGCCCACCGAGGATCAAAGTTTTCCTACCGTGAGTTCCTTTTCAACTTTATACATATACATATCCATAAATAAAATATCTAACATACAAGACGGAAAATTATATATACAATGAAATCACAGCGCTGCTCACTTCGCCGACTCACTGCACCGGGGACGCCACCAAGCAAGATCTATCTCGGTCCCGAAAACGCTTTTGAAACATAATGAAAAGAATGAGCAAAGGAGCCCAAAGGGAGTGTACATTTTCATTTAAATAACATTTTCGTGATATATCAAAGTAATACATACTATTACAATTTAAAATCAATTTACGTCTAAACATTTATGTCAGAACTTTCTCTTTCTTATAATAAATACTTACAATTAAAATCCATTTATGCCTTTAAACTTTCTGTCTTTATTTCTTTCTTCTCGATGGAACCTGTAAATAAACACAACTAACAGCTGCATCGACGGTGAGGACAATCACATTCCAACATAACTAATTACATGAGAAATCCCACGCTGCATAGGGTTCCAAATATAGCACCTTATCACGTGTAAGGATATTACCTAGACACTCCACCTCCCCGCTAGTAAACTCGGTAACTTTACCCTCTAAATCCTTACACGCTTAAGGTACCTGCCGGAGCACGCCATAATGTTTCATAGTTTAGAACCATCGCAAAACATTTCTTCAAAATACATTTATAAATACATTTAAATCCTTTTACTTACCATTAAAACACATATATTCTTATACATGTTAAAACTTTCTATAATACTTTAACATATGCATACATATTTCATATACATATAAATATATATATTGATGCAAGATAAAACATTTCCATATGCCTTAACATTTACATAAACATTTCCAATAAACTTTCAGTTTAACATTAAAACCATTCACTTTTAAAAACTCAATTTTCAAAATATCATTTCACTCCATAGCTCACCGCCAATCCCGCTGCTTTCCCGTCGACCCCCGCTTCCGGTCCGATAGTCCTTTTCACATTTTTCAAGAAAACTACAACTATACATTAATCATAACTTCCCATTTTAATCCACCATACACATTCATTTAAAGCCAAATGAACAAATTACCCTTAAGCACTAAAACCCATTCATTTTGGCCAACCTTTTCCAACAATACTCTATAGATCTTTGACTCAAAAAAATTATTCAAACGGTCTTCAAAATTTATGAAACTCTGTAGATCAGTCCTTTATATATCCATGACATCTTTTAAATTTTCAATTTAAAATTCTTCTAAAGCCTCAACCACATAACACAAGTTATTGTGTTTTACATCTAGATGGCAGAACAGAATCTGCACATAGCTCCACTTTGACAAATTTTCTGGGCACTTTGGGATTACAATTTGCTTAAAATTCCTTCAGATAAATTTTTACCTTAGAAGTCTATTTTAACCAGAAACTTGAATCACTCAAATCGGATCAGAAATGAGCAAGTTATGGTCAAAATACAAAATTAACAATTGTAAAATGTGGCATTTCAGACTCGTAGACTCGCCTGTAAAATGACCGTAATGTGTTTCTCTTCCACTTTTTTCACTCTAAATACCCAATCTGATGCCTTATACCCATTTCAACATATCACACACAATTCCCTATCAAACTCTAACAATTCCCTCACTTTCTTTTTCAAAACTCAACCTAATCCATTTCTCAATTGATATCGTAACTCAAGACCATTAAACCTTAAATACCACCAATTTAACATCCATACCGTAAAATTCAAGACATTAGATTATGAAAAACATCAAAACCTAACTTTCCCACCATTAAAACTTACTTGTTCTTGGTTTCCTTTGGCCCTCTCCTTGCTACCACTTGTAGAGCACTTTGAAAGCTTGAAGGAGAAGAAAATCATATCTCCCACCTTGCTCCACCATTTTCTTCCCCTTTTCTCTTCTTTCCTCTTTTCTCTCCTTTTCTCCCCTTTTCTTCTCTCCTACTGTTTGCTAGGCAAAATTTTGAGACCAAATGACTTTGGCTTTTATTTTCCTATTATTATATTTAACCTTTCCCTAATTTTGTAAATTGCCCTCATCTCTACCATATTGCAATTGTAACTTATTTAATTTCTAATAAGGTTCATCTCTAATTTGTTTCACTCATATCCATTTGCTTAATGACCATTGTACCCTTGGTTTAATACCACAAATTCCGGGTTCCATAATTTATCTGTGAGGTCCCCACCCCGGGGCCTACCCGCAGGTGGAGCCCATCGTCAC
This sequence comes from Tetrastigma voinierianum, assembly GCA_016808115.1. Classification (NCBI taxonomy): domain Eukaryota; kingdom Viridiplantae; phylum Streptophyta; class Magnoliopsida; order Vitales; family Vitaceae; genus Tetrastigma; species Tetrastigma voinierianum. The sequence goes on from JAEQBH010004686.1 coordinate 145,449, forward strand.
CCCCCGGGTCCTTAGATGGTTCTCCTCACTCACAAAGCGATATCCTCGTCACGCGCTTCTTTCGCCTCCAGCGATTCAACCCGTCACCAAGAGCTTAAGGTCCTTAGGGAAGAGCCCAGCATCAACCCAGCTACTAGTCACAGAGTAAGGATGCCTCATGACCTGTTGCAGATCGGTTCGGTCCAGGAGGCGGGCAAACCCTGTGGCCAGTGATATCTCAGAGTGGAGGAACATCTAGAGGCCTCGAGACGATGGAGCCCACTGCTGTAGGTCTCGAGTGGGGACCCACAATGTGCCTTTATCGTGAGGTCCCCACCGGGGCCCACCCGCGGTGGAGCCCACTACCCCTCCGGGTCCTTAGGATGGTTCTCCCACTCACTAGGAAATATCCCCCCGCCACAGGCTTCTTCGCTCCCGTTGTGGATTCGAACCCGCCACCAAGGGCTTAAGGTCCTGTGAAGATTCTAAACAACCTAGAGCCTATACCGCTTGGTACTGTAGATTTTTTATTGCAGGATCTCACGTCAGTCGGCTCAGGCCTCATCATTTGATATCCTCAGCCACAGCTTCCGCAGTGATTTGGCTGTCACAGAGCTTATGTTCTGGAAGTATCCTGCAACAACCGAGCTAGTAGCTCGTAGCAAGGATGCTTCCCAAGGACCTTAAGCTCTTGGTGACGGGGTTCGAACTTTGCGGGAGGCGAAAGAAACCGTGAGCGTGATATCCAAAGGAGGAGGGCCCACCTAAGGACCTGCGGGCGTGATTTGTCTCACAGCATGCTTTTTTATCGTGAGAACACTTCGGGAATACTCAGTGGTTTGATTGCCACTTCTGCCTGATATTCTTCATCATATACCAGCTTCTCACAGTGCGCCGCAGTGATTTTGGTTCTGCCACTGGGCAGTTTTGCGGTTCTATTCTGCTACCAATCGAAGGTAGCTCGCTGGTAAAGAAGATGCCCCTAGCGACCTTGCCTCTCGCGACGGCTCAATCTCATGGAGGCGGGTTAAACCTCAAGGAGCAAGGATATCCAAGGAGCGAGTGAGAACCATCTAAGGACCTAAGTGACGGATGGCTCCACTGCGGCAGCTCCCAAAGGGACTCACACAAAAAGGCGCTTTTTGCCAGAGATTTCATTTGTTTGCTTCAGCCCTGTAATCACTCATCTCTGGCTCGCTTGTTTGTGGAAGATCTCATACCAACCTGAGCTACTAGTTCGGGCTTGGTAGCAAGGATGCTCCCTAAGGACCTTAAGCTCTCTCAAGACCTGGTCTCTAACCTATGAGGCGAAAAGGAACCCTGTGGAGCTGTGGGGACATCCAAGAGGAGGGGCCCACCTAAGGACCCAAGCGCACGGTGGTCCTCACATTATCATTTCCTACTTTAGTTCCAAATACTACTATGTGACATTATGCTCTTATACACCCCTACAAGATCATGTAATCGTACACTCTCCTGGACGGGGTGTTACACTCCTATGAACAAGAAAACTCCTAGGTTTTACGGTTCATCACACATCCATTATCAGTCACTCATGAACCCATTCACGCTGCCATTTCCGGCCTCATCCAAATCAATCCATGATTTAAAGCATAATTTAAGCTATTAAAGACCCAAACAGTCCCTCACGGTTACGGGCTGCTCACATTGGGTTCAATAAATCAAATCAATTCGGCCCCAAGCTTTGGGACCGATCAAACGGTCATTCAAGGCCTCAATCAGCTCAAACATTTGCAAAGTATTTAAAATAGGGAATAAAACGCAAGTAGGGAGAAACCCCTACCTCACGTAGTTTGTCAAAAACTCACAAATCTGGTACTCACACAGACTCGATTCACAGAGAGCGCCCTTCTTGTCCCGAAGATCCGCGACGGCCTGATCTCGCTGTAAATTCCAGAGAGAAGTCAAATACTCTCTCTCTAGAATCACCATTTTTTACTTACTGTAAGCTTCCCTCCCCCATTTCACGTTTTGCTTCTTTTGAATTTGAGGAGATGAAGTGTAAGACCCGAGAAATTCCAATTTCTGGAATAAGGACAAAATTGTAATTTTGATTACAAAAGTGTAATTACGGTTAAAAATCCGTAATTAATTCTCTAGATCTCGGATGATAAAACGGATTGTACCGTTGGAATCGTCTCGCGAAATCTAGTTAGCACATAAAATTTCATAATTTTCTGAGACAGTCGGAGTCGGCACGTTTTTCGAGGCATCACGGTTCGGTTGCCGTAAAACGATTTTCGATGTGACGAAAAGCACATATAACATGTACTCATGTACCATAAGTGGTATGAGTAGAGAAATGATGAAAATGGGCGGCCGAGATAGTGCCGAATATCAAATCTGAGAAAAGAGGGACATAATGGTCATTTTGGAAATTGATTTAAGTGACTAGAAGACAAAAACTGCTATAGTGCTTCTTCTCCTACATTTTAAAGAGGCAAAAACGTGAAATGAAGGGGAGATGATGCAGTAGCTATGGGGTTTACATTTTTAGAGAGAGAAGCACCTCCTCTCTGGCAGTTATCTCGCAATCTAGACCGCTGATTTCGACGGAGCAAGAAGAAAATGCTCTACGCTGAGCAAAGGCCATAACTCTTGATTGCTAGTTTTGATAACCCAAGAGGTGGATTTCTCTCACTTCATGCTTATCTCTACTTAAGGGTTTTTCCATGTTTTTGCTGGTTTAGCCGTGAGGGGTTTCGCTTTGATCGGTCCCAAACACGGACCGAATTGTTAGAAATTGGGATTTTTCCTCACCACGCTGACGCCTCGTAAATTAGTGGTTGGGGTCTTTAAATTCTGAAAATGTTGCTTTAAATCATGTATTTATATGACAAAGGCCGGGAATGGGCCGTATGATCGGTCCCAAAACATGGGACCGAATTGTGGAATTGTTTTAGATTTTTTTTGGACAGCCGTGACAGTGTGTGTGGACTGTTTGGGAGCTTTGTATCATAATTTATTCAATAAATTATGTTTTGGTAAGTAGGAGACCGGAAATGGGTAAGAAATTCGGTTCCAAAAAGTGAAACCGAGAGTCAGATATGTGGGCCCGTGACGTACCCCACTGTTGGTTTCGACCGTTAAAAATGTACCGGTTTGTGTGAAATGACCATAAAGGTCCATGTGTTTTGGCATTGAAATTGTGTGAATTGAATGTGTGAGACCCCGGAAAATCCAGATTCCCTAAAGGAGGGTAAATTGGTAATTTCGGTCAAAATCCGGAATTTTTCTAGATCTCAGATGACAAAACGGACTTCACCGTTGGAATCGTCTCGCGAAATCTAGCTGCCACGTCGAATTTCGTTGATTCCGGTATTACGAGATTTCACGCTTTTGAGTGCAGAGGCTGGCCTGATGACAAATGGCAAGTGTTATGGATGCCACATGCCACACCTCCAAGAGAGTGACACTTGGCACAGCAGCCACTACTACCAAACATTGAATGTGAACAAAATCCCATGGCTCACATTGAGCCATGTAAGCATAATGATGTCATAAAAGAGAGTTAAGGAATAAAAGAAACGAAGAAACGGAGAGCCACATGTTCGTTCGAGGAAGGTGAGGAGGGAATTTCATTTTGTCTCACACGTATAATGATTCAAAAAGGAGTGAGAGAAGTCAAAGAGAAAAGATATAATGAGAAATGAAGAGAAAAGAAAGAGAATTTATAAGAAATAAAAAGAACTAAACGAAATAAGCAGGCTTAATAAAACAAAAGCAAAAAGGAAACGTATGAGGAAGAAAGAAAAGATGCAAGAGTCTTGATCTCATTTTCTGTAGAGAGAAGTCTCTTCCTCTCTCTGTGATCAGAGCGATCCGACCGTCGATTCCTTCGAGACAAGAAGTAGTTGTTCTACACGGAGAGACAACTGCACTTTGCTTTATGAGTTTCTGACAACCCGAGAAAGGTAAAGGGGTTTTTCTCCTACTTGCTTTACTTCGCTTAAGTGGTCGTGAATTGGATAGTGCCAGCACTTATAAATTCCACTTTTAATAAGTATAAAATCGTACTGATTACATAAAATCGTAATTACTAAAAATCCGTAATTAATTCTAGATCTCTACGACGAAACGGATCGCATCAAGTTAGAACTGCCCAAATCTAGTTAGCACGTAAAATTTCGCAATTTGTTGAGACAGTCGGAGTCGGCACGTTTTTCGAGGCATCGCATTGGGGTGTCGTAAATGAATTTCGATGTTAATTTAAAGGCACATATGGCATGTACCATGTACCATAAGCGGCATGTGAAGAGAACGATAAAATTCTGACGACCGATAGCATCAATGTCAAACTCTGGAGAAAGAAATGAATTAACTAAATTAAAAGGATTAAATGAATAAAGGACAATGAAGCTACAGTACTCATCTTCATTAAATCAAAAAGCTAAGAGGGAAAAACGGGTAGAAGGGAGGGAGGACTTGCAGTAGCCAACAATGGCGTTTTTTTAGAGAGAGGATGTCCTCCTTCTCTAGAATATCGAAGATCCACCGTCGGCGGGCTTCTCGGGGCGAAGGAAAATGTTCTACGCTGGCAAAGGCGTTGGACTCGGGATCTGAGTTTCTTCAAACTCCTTGAGGTAGGATTTTCCTACTTGCGTTTATTCCCATTTTTATGGTTTTTCCATGTTTCGGTTGGTTTGAGGTCGTGAGGGTTAAGGCTGACGTCCCAAAGTTTGGACCGAATTGATTTAAATTTATTGAAACCCCAATGTTGAAACAAATTTCACAGCCATGGCCAAGCCGTGTTTGAATTTAAAAAATTTATGATTTAAATCATGTATTGATATGAAAAAGGCCGGGAACGGGCCGTATGATCGGTCCCAAAACATGAGACCGAACTGTGGAATTTTTGAAAGAGAAAAATGGAGCAGCCGTGACTGCTCCACTGATGTTAGGGGCTGTTTGGGTGTGATTAGTGTTATCTTGTGCATTAAATGTTGCTTGCATGCATCATTTAAATGGATGGACATGGTTCAATTGCTGAACCGACAGCAGGATTTCCAGAATAGTAAACGAGGGTTTCACTATTCCCTAGAATAATGTTTTGAAAATATATTTTCAAGAAATATGTGTCGGGGTCGAGTGATTTAAATTAAATTACTCGTATGATCATTAGCCCAAGTGAGCTAACTTTGATGTGTGCATTAATTAATTTACATGACATGATTGTGTGAATTACATTTTGAAATATATGCATGTTTATATATTTACATGTGAATTAGATCAGATTGAATTAGCACACATAATTCATATGCACCTAACATCCTAGGACTATAGGAGTTAGTGCATGAGATGAGTCTAGTGAAAAAGGTTCGGAGGGTAGTCTAAAATATTAAATGGTTCAAGGGTTGTCTAAAATGTTAATTATCGGAGGATGTTCCAACTAACAATATATCAACCGTCCTGAGCGTCCACTTGGATATATATTCATCTAGGGTAACCAAAACTAAATAATATATCAACCGTTTGAGCGCCCGCTATATATTCATCGGAGGGTATCCACAACACTAATATATATCAATCCGCCTGAGCGTCCAATCGATATATATTCATCTGAGGGTCACCTACCAATAAAATGGATACTATCATACGAGGCTTAGGCTGAGTGAGAGAGAGTCGGCAGGACTCCTGATCCAGTTGGTCATGTAGACATTCAAGTAGGATCATGCATTTGCTTGAATGTTTGTTTAAATTGAACATTGTAATCGCACTTAGGTGGTGAGTGTACCCATTTGTGTATGCATTCTCCATCGAAGCTTTAGCTCACCCCGTCGTGGGATCCCCCTTTTCACAGGTACAGGGAGCGTACGAGGAGAAGGCTCATCCTAGAGACCGTGGATTAGAAGAAAAGCCGGATTGTGGCTTTGGCTTGACGATATCTACATGTATTAGAATTTTCCCTAATTTTAATATATGTTGTATAAGAGTAAAACATTTGAACTCTTGTAACCATTGGGTATATAGTCGAATTATATTAGTATGTATTATGAGTATCGCTAGGCCTGCGGCCGTATTACTCATGGATTTGGATCTCTTGGATATATTGAATATATTGGACCGTTTGGGACAAGTCATGCAGATATTTTAATTCAGTAGAGCTCCCGTACAAAGGAGACTCGCCCGATTTTCTAAAGTGGCGCTGCAACCCGAATTCACTTGTATTCCGCGGGTTGACGGGTAGTCAACGGACACCAGGGTTTTGGGGCGTCACAATAGGGATTTGTTGAGGCCTGGATGGCCGTGGTCTCGGTTCCAAAAGATTTGGACCGACTGAGGAAATCCCTAGAGTGATTTGGATGTTCACCCGCCGTTTGCAGTGTGATCAGGTGTATCGTTATCGCCATGAGAAAAAATAACATGTTTGTGTGAAATTGTGGGTCGTTCCAAGACGAATCACGGATAGTGCCTTAGCCCATGTGGGAGCTTTCAAGTTTATGTTATTATTATAAACTGAATAAATATGATGTATGGATTAAATTTTGCTTAATATATGCATGAGTGATATATTAGCATGTTGAATGTTGTGCCATTGCATCGCACTTAGCGGAGTAACCTAGGAAATTCCACCACTGGCTTTGCCTACCCGCCGTGGACTATCTTTCTGTGTATTGAAGACGATTGGAGATGGGACGATCCGGTTTTAGAGGCGAAGAAACGCCAAGATGGCCTTATCTTGTATTTTCCAGATTTTGTAAAATTTTTAATAGAGACCCAATTTTTGTATATAAATCAGACATGCAATTATAATGAATCCTATTTTTAGCAAAAATTATACTTAAGTTGTATGGGATGTGCGGGTCCATCGCTATTTACACATGTACGTGCCCTCATGACTTGAGACACGTAGATTTCTGGCGGTTGACGGCAGTAGTCAACTGGACACTTCAGTTTGGGGCGCCATTTAATGGCTTGCATGTGTAGAAATTAATTTGGAGAGTTGGTCGATCAAAGAATTATTAGGTTAATACTTGTAAAAGAACACAATGACACAATTATATAGGAATTCGGAATTGTGTTGTAAGCCATTGGTGATGACATGATTTGCTCAAGTGAACTAGATTGGGTGAGATTGATGCGGAATTACATGTAATTGTAGTTGATTGAAAATATGCATATTGACATATTGTGTAAATGATTTGAAATGGCATAATGCATTTTCATATGAATAAAATCTAGAATTAGGTGTGAGTGCATGACATGGTTTTTAAAACGGACATGGTTGCGTGAAGGACTTCACAGGATGATATTCCTGGAGACCTGGGTTGGGAGATGGGCCAACAGACATTTCGATGAGGACTACGACCGCTTCGAAAGCTCACCAACCAATTCACCTCGGAGGGTAGTCCCATATTTTTACCGACACGTTCGGTAGTATATTTTCAAGAACAACAAGTTTTGTTTTGAAAATGATTATTTTCTCATACATGGCTTAGGCAAGTGTGAGTGAGTCGGTGAGGACTCATGACATGGGGTGATCATGTGCATATTCAAGTAGGATCATGAATTTACTGAGTGTGTGTTTACTGAGCATTGCACGCACTTAGGTGGGTGAGTAGCCCACTTAGGTGATTCTCCCACTGAGCTTTAACTCACTCCCGTCGTGGGACCCTTTATTTTACAGGCACAGAGCGTGCGAGTGTGCTCGTCCTAGAGATTTACAAGAAAGCCGGGATGTGGCTTTGGTGGTTGTACATGTATTAGAACTCTTCAAGTTTAATATATGTATTATTTAAGAGTAAAAATATTAACTCTTGTAACTATTGGGTATATAGTTGGATTCATAGTCGGCATGCATATTGAGTACTGTTATGGGCCCAAGTGGCCATATTTGATATATATTGCATATATCAGACTGCTTGGGGATGTGTTTATGCAGTGTGATGTAATTGGGTAGAGCCCCCACAAAGGAGACTCTCGCCTCGATTTTCTTCCTAAGTGGCGCTGCAACCCGACATCCACTCAGATTCACGGCTGATTCGTGCAGTCAACGGACCCCCGGGTTTTGGGGCGTCACATGAAGACTATTCACTATTTTGTCTTCTTGTGACTTAAATCAAACTTAAAAATGACCATTTTGTCACTTCTTTCCCAGTTTTGACATTCGACACTATCTCGGTCGTCCATTTTCATTATTTCTCTACTCATGTCACTTATGGTACATGAGTACATGTTATATGTGACTTTCTTCACATCGAAAATCGTTTTACGGTACCCGAACCGCGATGCCTATTAAAACGTGTCAACTCCGACTGTCTCGAAATTTTACGTGCTAGCTAGATTTTACGAGACGATTCCAACGGTGGAATCCGTTTCGTCATCCGAGATCTAGAGAATAAATTTCATATTTTTGACCGAAATTACAATTTTATAACCAAAATTACGATTTTGCCATTTTTCCAGAAATTGGAATTTCTCGGGTCTTACAGTTTTTTTATGGCCTCATGTTCTCTACCTATGACAAAAATGAAGATGTGAATATTCGAGAGTTAATGAATTATGTTTGAGAAATATTTTTATATTTATCATAAATTTATGACAAATGATGTTATGTATTATGATGTGTCTCTATTGTAGGTTTCATTCCCGAAGTTGGAGGTGTTAAAACTCAGTAGTCTTTCCATGTTGAAAAGATATGGCATCCCCAACACAAATTCTCTGACAAATTACGAATATTAAGTGTAGATAATTGTCCACGGCTAGCCAATCTTATCCCATCTCATTTGATACAGAGCTTCCAAAATTTGAAAGAGTTAGTTGTGGATGATTGTAAAGTCCTAGAATATGTGTTTGATCATCAAGGACTTAATAGAGATGATGGAATCCTCCCAAAAATAGAAATTCTAAAGTTAGAGGAACTACCTAAATTGAGGCTTACCTTCTACAAGGACAAGAATGACAACATGCCATATCATTTATCTCTTTCCAAGTTCACGGCTTTGGAGCACATTAAAGAGCTACATATCATTAACTGTAATCCCTTGTAATGGTATGTTAGTTTTCTCCCATATATTTTTTTGTTTTTCCTATGCCACTTAAAATATTTAGAGACATTTACTCATAAAATAAACATTTTTTAAAAGTATGAGAAGAGGACATTAATCTTTACAATAATTTTATTAAATTAAATTTAAATAATAAACAATTATGAATAATACTTAAATTACACATGTTGAAAAATAAAATTTTTAAAGTGAAAATTAATTTTAAAAGGATAAATGTATTATATAATAATATCTTAAAAGGTAAAAATGGTAGTTATTTTATAGTTTAGAAAGAAAAATATATTAGGTGCTAATTGAAATATTTGCAATGAATTAAAATTTAATTCAAATAATAATGTTATATTTAGAATTAAATAACATTTGGGAAAATCATGTTAAGATGTTATATGATTAAGATAACATTTTACTTTTGAAAATATAAAAAAGAGTCAAATATATTTTATTTCATATAAGGAGACTAATTAATTTCTAATTTTAAACAATCACCACAGTTAATAATTTTATACCTAGTTTTTAAAAACACTCATGGTCTATAAATAATATTAAGTGAGCTGGTTAAGAATAAAGTTACACCAATTTTTTAATTTTAAAAATATTAACACTAATATTAAAATAAATAAAAAAGCATTGGAAGTTTATTGTAATCTAAATAAAAAAAGTTATAAATATAGCAATGAAAAACAAATTTAAAAGGGATTTTTTTTTATTAAAGTAGTTAGAAGTTATTGAATTATATAGACTTCGTATTTTAATGTTTATTACAGCTATAATTTACAATTATTTATGTCATGTATTATATTGTTTTTCTAATGTAGGTTTCATTCTTTCCTAATTTGGAGGTTCTGGTTTTAGAAAGATTTTCCAAGTTGAAGAAAATAGATTTTGGAACCAAGCCAAAATTAAGAACACTAATATTGAAGAACCTACCTGAGTTAAGCAATATTCGGAGCAATGGTTATGAGAATGCCAAAATAGAAATTTTAAAGTTAGAGGAACTACCTAAATTGAGGCTTACCTTTTATAAGGACAAGAATGACAACATGCCATATCATTTATCTCTTTTCAAGTTCACGGCTTTGAAGCACATTAAATGTAAGACCCGAGAAATTTCAATTTCTGGAGTAAGGGCAAAATCGTAATTTTGATTACAAAATTGTAATTTCGGTTAAAAATCCGTAATTTAATTCTCTAGATCTCGATGATAAAACGGATTTCACCGTTGGAATTGCCTCGCGAAATCTAGTTAGCACGTAAAATTTCGTAATTTTCCGAGACAGTCGAAGTTGACACGTTGAGGCATCGCGTTTCGGGTGCCGTAAAACGATTTTCGATGCGACGAAAGTCACATATAACAAGTACTCATGTACCATAAGTGGTATGAGTAGAGAAATGATGAAAATGGATGGTCGAGATAGTGCCGAATATCAATTCTGGTAAAAGAGGGACATAAAGGTTATTTAGAAATTTGATTTTAAGTCACTAAAGGACAAAATTTCAAATAGTGACCTTCTTCATTAAATCAAAAGAGAGAAAAACGTGGGAAGCAGAATTGGGGATCCAGTGGCTTCATTTTTGAGAGAATTCTTTTAGAGAGAGAAACTTCTCTCTAGAAATACACAAGATCCAACCGTCACGGCCTTCTGGCGAGAAGGAAAACGTTTCACGCTGGGAGTAGGCGCTATGGGCCCTGGATTGTGAGTTTTTGACAAACTCCAAAAGGTAGGATTACTCCCTACTTGATTTTTATTCCTATTTTAAGTGTTTTGTCGATGTTTCGGTTGAATGAGGCCGTGAGGGGCCGTTTGATCGGTCCCAAAACTTGGGACCGAATTGATAAAATTTTTGAAAGAAAATGGAGTGTACCAGATCGCTTCCATGGTCGTTTAGGTTGATTTGGGTGTGTCTTCATGTGTTAATCATGTATTGGTATGGAAAAAGGCCGGAATGGCTGGTAGATGCGGGTTCATGCGAACCGATGACTTGTTGAGTGTTGGAACCAGAAACCCTGTGGTTTTACTGCCTTGGGAATAGTGACACTAAAAAAATGTATTTCGTGAAAATATGTAAGCTTGGTTGGCACTGAATCTAAATGTTTGTGTTTGAACATTAGCCTATGAGCTAATTTTGGTGTTTGAAATGATAATACATAACATGTTTGTGTGATTTAATTTTTTATGAATATATTCTATTTATATATTCGTGCATGTGGTTGGGGATCGTATTGGAAACGGCATACATGCATTCCATATGACCGGAACATCCTAGACTATAGGAGGATTGCATGAGATGAGTCAGAGAAAATGGTTCGAGGTTGTCTAAAATTATTAAATGATCTGAGGGTAAAGGTCCAAACTTCTTAAAATATCAATCATTCAGAGAGTTCCTAAATTGATATATCTCTATGTAGTCCACTAAATATAACATCGGAGGGTAGTCCACCAATAAAAAACTATAATTCTCATAATGGTACTTAGGCGAGTGAGAGAGCTCATGAGGACTCGATCCGAGTTGGGTCATGTAGACATTCAAGTAGGATCATGCATTTGCTCGAACGCTGTTTACTTTGAAACATTGCAATCGCACTTAGGCGTGGTTAGTAGCCCACTTAGGCGCATTCTCCAATGAGGAGCTTTAGTTCACCCCGTCGTGGATCCCCCTTTACAAGTACAGGGAGCTATGAGAGACGGCTCGTCCCAGAGGTCGAGCTAGAAGAAAGCCACAGGCTTTGATGTATACATATTAGGAACTTAAGTTTAATGTATATGCTGTATAAGAAGAATTTATTAACCTTGAACCGTTGGATGAAGGCTTATGCATTGGTGATGAGTATTGTAATATACCCAAGAGGCCGTTTACTCATGATTGCTGGGATTGGGACAGTTTATGTGTTCAGATTTGCAGAGCTCCCGCACAAAAGAGATTTCTCGCCTCGATTTTCGTGAAAAATGCTCTCCGTCACCAGACATTCACGAGTATTCCGCGAGTCGACGGTAGTCAACCCGACCTGCTCGTACGTCACGCCTTGGTATCAGAGCTTAGGTATACGAATACCTAGGGAGCTCGGATTGGGTATCCATCACCACTAGGTGGTTTGATGTGGAGTATAGGTATATGGAAAACCTAGAGAATAAGGGCTTGGGCTTAGGCCATAGTCGAGTAAGAGCATCACCACTAGGTGTGGTTCGATGTTCGGTTTAGGTATGAGATTACCTAGAAAATCACGGGACAAAACTAGGACACTTCATGCATGTGTTGATGTGTTTTGTGTGATTTGGTGAATTATTGTATGATGGTGTGTATGCCATGTTTTATGTGTGTTGTGGAATGTTTGGTGCTTAGTGATTAGCACTTGGTATGTTGGAAAATGTTTAGAGTTTTTACAATGTAAAAAAAATGGAACAAAGAGAAGAAATGAAAATAAATTTCATAAATTTATTTGGTTTAAAGGTGAAGAAATTTAATTTTCTAAGATTTTACAAGTGGTAAAATTGAAGAAAATGGAAGAAAATAAATTTTTATAAATTATTTTGATGGAAAAATTTTCAATGAAAACTGAAAAAGAAATAAATTTATAAATTTATTTGGTTATGAGGTGAGAAAATAATTTTCTAAGATTTTATATGGTAAATTTAAGAAAAAAGGGTAAAATAAATTTTTATGAATTTATTTGAGTGTCCAAGAAAATGAAAAAAAAAAGAAAAAAAAAATGATTTTTAGTGATTTTTAGTGATTTTTCCACTGCTGGAAAATAAATGAAAAAAAAATTAATTATAATGAAAAAAAAAACGAAAAAAAAATTTGTGCATAAAAATTGAATTGGGCTACTGCCCAAACAATATTGTGAGAAAATTTTTGTATTGCAAGGCTAGAAATTGTATTGCAAGATATTTGAAGGGCTGGGTTGCAATATAAATATTGTATCAAGAAAAGGTTGGAAATTATATTGCAATACACATAAAATTGTACGCAAAGAAGGAAAGTTGGCTTAGGGCGAACCGTCACAACAAAATTTTGCATCGTGACCGGGAAGGGCAGGGCCAGAGGAATTGCGCGTCGCAATACACTGCGTATCAGACCAAAGACAAGGCGCCTGGCGCTGCTGCGGCTGGGCTGGCGCTCAGCCGGGCGCGGCGCCAGCGCCACAGCGCCGGGCGGGTACCGCGCCGAGGCAAAGGCGCGGCGTGCGGCATGGGCGCAGGCGCGCGGGCGGGGCGTGGCAAACAAGGTAAGGGGCGGAGGGCGTGCGGTGGCACACGCTGAGTACGGGCGTGAAGAAAGTGGTATACACAAGAGTGCGAAGCGCAAGAGATCTGACGCATGCTGGCTGCAGCTGGCTGGGCGGTAGGGCTACGCTCGGGCGCCATGAAGGCAGATCGTGCACCGGTGCACCCGACTTGATTTTCAAATCGGCTTCGACCGCATTTTCCCGAGTCAATAAATGAACAATCGCTCATTGTAAAATAAATTCAAAAAATATTTATTAAAATCAAATCAAATCAAATAAATTTTGATAAAATTTCGAAAATAAATTTCTAAAAAATAAAATTTTGTTGAAAACAATATTTAACAAATTTATTATGTATACACTGAAGTTATGTGTATGATTAGAGGTCTCACGTGTTTATGCTCTAGATACTGTATTGGATTTAACTATCATTTGAAATCGTGATTGCGCGGTAGTTGCGTAGAAAATTATATGCATGGTGTAATGCGTATAGAAAAAAAAAAGGGTGAATGCTAAGGTTATGAGCTATAACCTTAAGGAGTTGGATACTGAAATGAACAAGAGAGCCTAGAACCTTCTTGGAATAAATAAATTGAGTGGCTGGAATTTAGCGCCACTTAGAAAATGAACTACCGGCTTCATGGCTGTTAAGTCTATTAGTAATCAACATCCGTGATTACTAGTTAGGATCAAGTGAAAAATTAAATGATTCTTGTTGCCATATTAATTGTAAATGGCTGAGAGGACGAGGATCGCCCACTGGCAATCGGGCCGTGCACAATCAATGTTTGATCGCAGACTCTAATGATAATGAGGTATTACAATGAATGCTATAGCACAAGCCGGTATAGCAGACAGAAGATCCTAGTAACCTCAGAGGATGAACATCATCCTCCGACATCCACAGGGAGGAGACCGTATGGTGACAGACCATTGGTTTATGCAAGATCGAGAAAGTGTTGGGAGGCATTTGAGATTACTGACGCGACCAGGATTAGACTAGCTGCGTTCTAGCTAGAGAATGAGGCCCAAATATGATGGAAATGGGCAAGGACCTCTTGAGACCTGAGAGGAGCCATTGTTGTGAGTTCTCCCCTAGGGATTAGGGCGAGAAGAGGTACGATATGTCGAGGTTGCGAGTTAGAGATCTCGGGGACTCTACTCACGCGGACCGAGGATTGGCGGACATGTCGAGTTCGAGGTCATCCCGAGGATGGATCAAGTTGACACGCCTTATGGGATCGCATCGACAGAGCTAGAGGGTTACCACCTATATGTAGGACGGTACTCCTGTGGTATTTCAGGGGGGACCAGCATGATATTTTGCCCCAAATAGTATATGAGTCAGCGTCAGGACAATATAAGTTGGCTAGCGAGCTCATTCTCAGAGGACGAGGAGACCGCACTCTTAGATCTACCTCGAGTAGCTCTGAAGTATATGGATGTTTTCTAGATGAGCTACCCGGACTACCTCCACGGAAGGTAGTAGACTTTATCAGTTACACCCCGGTACTTTACCCATCTCATGACTCAAGACAGATGACAATCAAGAGTCATAGGAACTCGTAGTCCAAACATGTGGAGCTATCTGGACAAGCAACTCATTAGACCGAAAGCACTTCACCATGGGGCGCTTCTCGTTCTAATTAAGTAAGAGGGGTAAGACCCTTCGAATCGTGCATTGGCTACGTATTAATCGGGATGTGGTTACGATCAAGAATCTGGGTGACTCATTACTTAGATCGACGATTTGTTTGATCAGCTGAGAGGAGCGTTGGTCTACTCCAAGATAGACCTTCGCACCGTTACCATCGCCTGAGGGTTAGGAGACGGATGTCCTTAAGACAGCTGCTTAGAACGCTGCTATGGGCACTTTGAGTTTACCGTGATGCTCCTTTGATCGACGAATGCGTTAGCATTCACGGATCTCTGCGCATAGGATGTTCCAACCCTATCTAGATCGCTTGTCGTAGTTCTCGCGGGATGACAATTTTGATCTTACCTCTAGTCAGAGGAGCATGAGTATCACTTGAGGATTGTTTTACACCAAGAGACCATCACTTGTACGCTAAGTTCAAGTAGGCGCGAAGTTTTACATCGAGTGAGATTTTGGGACACGTGGTGTTAGCATCGAGTGTCACGACCGAGAGAAGGTTGAGGCGTTGATGAGTTAGAGAGACCAAATGTCAATCTCGAGACACGAGTTTCTGGGATTGGCGGTATCACTAGGGAGATCCGAGAATGGGTCAAGTTGTCCATTCTGTATGTGATCGTAGGATTTCACCTACCGGGATATGGACTCCCAGCGGTCGGGACGGCTCACCATGAGAGAGAAATCGAGGATGCTTGGAACACTCGGGACACTGGGGCTTGTTGGTAGCAAGAGGGAGGATCAAGCTCCCAGTTCCGGAAGAGGCGGTAAGACTTCGTTTCACACTAGTTTCGTGACTGTACAGATCAAAGAAGGAGCGACTGGATCGCCTTGCAGATGTGGATCCCAAAGACTTTGGGACAACACAAGCCCCGCTTAGTCAGAGAACAGAGAGTATATTACGCACCATTCCTCCACACCCTAGTGAGGGTTAGAGGAAACCGCTTCGCTGGTGCCATACAAGCACTTCCAAAGAATACGATAGCCGTAGGGGCCGCAGTGTGGGTCGGTAAGTCAAGGATAGATTAGGTTACGCAAAGGCGAGCGGACTCAGGTGGTACACATATTGGCTGCGATGTCGCCTCTGACATGGATGAGCTGGGATGCCCTTCGAGTTGTCGCATCAGACCTAAGCCAGTTGTCATACCCGACATGACATCGATTCGGGGCTTAGAGGTTAAGGCCTTGTATAGCTCAAGCATAGATGTTCTTCCTAGGATGTAGGGTGAGAGTTGGGCCTGATGAGGCTCAGATTATGAGTGTGAGATCTTCGAGATTCTGCTCATGGTGGACCCAGGATAGGGTGTCACAAAGGTGACATTATCAAGGCTCGTAGTACTCCAGAACATCGCGCTGAGTCAAAAGGCACGGTAGGGACATTCACCACTCATGGCGAGTGTATCGAGTTTGTTCCTGTGGATCACGTCCAATGAAGACTCATAGTCTGGATTCAAGAAATGAAGATAACTTATGTTACAAAGCAAAGAGGGTCGTTCTAAGGTGGGAATCCTAGAGTTAGGGTGTAAGAGACCCGGGAAGATATCCCGAATTTCTGTGTGAAAGTAACAGGCTCGAAGTGTAAGCTAAAGAATTATGTGGCCCGAGATGAAAACACACGGTCAGGTTATCATGCAGACTTAGAGTCGAGTGATAGGAGTCGGGAGTGACTCGAGATGAAAACACACGGAAATGGTTGTCACGCAGACTGAGAATTGAGTGATAGAGCCTACGGGTGACTCGAGGATTGATACCCTTGAAATTGTAATGGGTGTTGTCAGAAATGGGCAAGGGCTCAATAAATGGATGTCATGTACGGCATGGATTGAGTCGACAAATTCATTGGATTGTTAGTGATTGTGACCTTGGAGAGGTTAGCTAAGTCACACACCAAGCAAGGGAAGGTAGCTACGTGTGTATGGATTACATACTAGTGTTGGGAGGGCATACGCGAACATGTGTCCCGGGATCATATATGAGATTAATCAGCTCTTAGTGGAATCTCGCTCCACAACAATAGTTATCGCGAGTATACCGAATGGAATCACATGAGGCATTGTATGGGAGGCCATGTAGGTCACTGTTATGTTGGACCGAGATGGCATAGCTCCATCACCGCCCGATCCGACAGCACACCTCCGGTATGCCAGTTTGATATTTAGCCGCCTTCTCACTACGAGCCCACGGCTTTCATGTGAGATGTGCGACGAATTCTTAGAGTTCGAGGCGGATCACGCTTCCTTTGAAGGTAATCAAGAGGAGGTCGTTCTATTGCCGGGAAGCCATCGTCGAGGTTTATCGGGCCTGAGATACCGAGAGGATAGGCACTGCTATGCACGGCTAAGCGTTACCGCCCCAACATGTCATGTGTCCATGAGGTATTTCAATGCCCCATGTCTGAAATATACCCATCCACCATGTGGTGGATTGGGGAAAGATTCAGGTCGACACTGATGGGACTCGAGAGGACAAGCATTGTCGATATCGCGATCGTTCATGCACGAAACCGTGAGGCTAGTGTTGGTACTATGGAGGCACTATGAAGTGGAGGAGTCCACGTGGGAGCACGTGGACACGATGCGGGCCACTTATCCCTTCGTGTTTAGGGATGATTTCGCACGTGGAGCCAACGCGATTTAACGATCGCTACATGCATGGCAGGCTACTACATACGCATTAATATTATGATCGCCCGAATTTCTGACTAAATCTTTACAGCGAGAACAAATAACTTTAGAAATTTCAATTCTCGAGTAAGGGCAAATCGTGAATTGATTACAAAATTGTAATTTCGCTAAAAATCCATCAATTCTCTAGATGATCGAACGGATTTCACCGGGAATCGCCCTCACAATCTAGTTAGCACTGCAATTTCTGCAATTTTCAGACACGGAGTTGACACGCTGAGGCATCGCGCTTCTCGTGTCGTAAAACTATTGATGCGACGAAAGTCACATATAACAAGTACTCATGTACCATAAGTGGTATGAGTAGAGAAACGATTTAAAACCCGACGGTCAGATAGCTACAATATCAATTCTGGTAAAAGAGGGACATAAAGGTCATTTAGGAATTTGATTTTAAGTCACTAAAGGACAAAATTTCAAATAGTGACCTTCTTCATTAAATCAAAAGAGAGAAAAACGTGGGAAGCAGAATTGGGGATCCAGTGGCTTTATTTTTGAGAGAATTCTTTTAGAGAGAGAAACTTCTTAAATACACATCCAACCGTCATTATTCGGTGAGAAGGAAAACGCTCTATGAGCAGGCTACACCCCGGATTGTGAGTTTTATCAAACCCAAGAGGTAGGATTTCTCCTTACTCAGCTTTTATTCCTATTTTGGTTGGTTGTCGACAAGCCATTGAATCTATACGAGGGTTTGTTGATCTGGTCCCAAAACTTGGGACCGAATTGATAAAATTTTTGAAAGAAAAATGGAGCAGCCCGTGACTGCTCCACGGCTGTTTAGGTTGATTTGGGTGTGCCTTCATGTGTTAATCATGTATTGGTATGGAAAAAGGCCGGGAATGGCCGTGTGATGCGGGTTCACAAAGTGAACCGATGACTTGTTGAGTGTTGGAACCGAACCTGGGGTTTTACCGTTCCTAGATAGGACACTAAAATGTATTTTCGTGAAAATATGTGTTTGGTTACACCAATCGAATTGCTTTTATACAACACAACCAAGTGAGCCAATTCTGGTGTTTGGAAATGATAATTAAGTATAACATGTCAAGGTGATTTAATTTTAAAAAGTAATATATATTCGTTTTATATATTTGCATGTTGACCATTGGAAAACGACATGCATTCCATAAGGTAATCGAACATCTGGGACTATAGAGGAGTGCACAGATGAGTCTTAGAGAAATGGTTCGAGGGTTGTCTAAAATATTAAATGATCTGAGGGTAACCCAACTTAAAATATCAATCGTCGGAGACGTGCCCAATTGATATATATCGGAGGGTAGTCCAAACATAAAATATCAATCGTCGGAGAGGGCTCAATTGATATATCTCGGAGGGTAGTCCACTAAATATAACATCGGAGGGTAGTCCACCAATAGAAAACTATAATTTACACGAGGCCAGCGAGTGTGAGAGAGTCTGCGAGGACTCCTGATCCGAGCTGGTCATGTAGACATTCAAGCAGGATCATGATTTGCTTGAATGTGTGTTTACTTTGGAAAACATTTGGGACGTACTTTGTATAAGTGAGTGAATTTCACTTGTGCGATTCTACCGAGCTTTAGCTCACCTCACGTGATCCCCCTTTTATGCATTGTGAGCTATGAGGAGACGGCTCAGCTCTGTAGGGTCGAGCTTTAGAAGAAAGCCTGTTGTGGCTTTGATGTGATACTAATGTGATAACTTTTGTGCTTTAATGTATACGTCAGAGCAAGAAGAATTTATTAACTCTTAAACTATCGGATAAGAAATGGATTGTATTGTGATGAGTATTGTATTATGGGCCCAAGAGGCCATGCATCATGTGGATTGCTGATCAGACAGTTTATGTGTTCGTATTTGGGTAGTTCTGCATAAAGGAGACTCACTGATTCGTGGAAAATGTCGGGTCACCAACATTCACGTGAGTATTCCACGGGTTAATCTAGTAGTCAACGGACCCCGGGTTTTCTTGGGGCCGCACAAGAGCTACATATCATTAACTCCGCGGAATCCCTTAGATTATAGTGTTGGTCATATTTTTTTTGTTTTTTCTTATGCCACTTGAAATATTTAGAGACATTTACCATAAAATATATATATATTAAAAGTATGAGAAAGAGACATTATATTTAATAATAATTTTATTAAATTAAAATTTAAATAATAAACAATTATGAATAATATTACCATAAATAAGTTGAAAAAATAAAATTTTAAAGTGAAAAATTAATTTAAAAAGGATAAATGTATTAATATAAATAATATCTTTAAAAAGGTAAAAAAAATGGTAGTTATAGAAAGAAAAAATATTAGGTGCTAATTGAAATATTTGAAATGAATTGAAAAGAGAATTCGTGAAAATTTAATTCAAATAATAATGTTATATTTGGAATTAAATAACATTTGGGAAAATCATGTTAAGATGTTATATGATTAAGATAACATATTACTTTTGAAAATATAAAAAAGAGTAAAATACATTTTATTTCCTATAAGGCGACTAATTAATTTCAATTTTAAAACAATCACCACAATTAATAATTTTATAATTTAGTTTTTAAAAACACTCGTGGATCATAAATAAAATATGAAGGAGTTGAAAATAAGAATAAAGTTGCAATTCAATTTTTAATTTTTAAAATATTAAAATAAAAAAAATGAAGCATTGTAAGTTTATTGTAATCTAAATAAAAAAAGTTATAAATATAGCAATGAAAAACAAATTTAAAAGGGATTTTTTTTTATTAAAGTAGTTAGAAGTTATTGAATTATATAGACTTCGTATTTTAATGTTTATTACAGCTACAATTTACAATTATTTATGTCATGTATTATATTGTTTTTCTAATGTAGGTTTCATTCTTTCCTAATTTGGAGGTTTTGGTTTTAGAAAGATTTTCCAAGTTGAAGAAAAAGATTTTGGAACCGGAGCTGTACTATTAAGAACACTAATATTGAAGAATCTTGAAGTAAAGAATATCTGAGCAATGGTGATGAGAATGCTAGTAAGACATGTCTTTTGTCATCTTCCACGTTCAAGAATTTTCGCAATCTCAAAAAATTGGAAATCATTGATTGTGGGATGGAGGATAGGAGAGGTGTTTATAGGAGCTAATGGTGTAGGACTGTCTATTGAAAAGGTTAGATTTTTTTTTTCCTTTTTTATTTTTAAAATTTTCTCTATACTATTTTCTTAACATTCTTTTAAAATAATGATTAAATTACATTTATTATCCTTATTTTAAATATTTTAAAGCATTAAAATTCATCTAGATATTTGACACCATTTTTTTATAATTATTTTCAAAATATATATATATTTTTGTGAATAAAATAGACATTTTTTCTTTTTCAAAAAGAAATATATAAACTTTTTCTTGTATCAAATATGTAGTTTGTAATTTTGTAGTCATATGCTTAGTCTAATTAATAGGGCATTCAATGTTTAAGGCAACACATCTAGGAAGGGGAGAGGTCTCGGATTCGGTCTGATGCGAATAGTTTCTTCTGATGTATAAAGTGATTAATTGTCAAAAAAAATAATTAAATTTTCAATTCTTCATACTTTTTTTTTTTAATGTTTCAATTTAAAGTTATATTTCTTAGAAAAATATTAATTTACCTTATATAGTTATTTTAGATTTTGGGGAAATTATTTAGAATGAAAATAATTTTTATTCAATGAATAAGAAAAACTAATATATATATATATATATATATATATATATATATATATATATATATATATATGTTTTTGTGCTCCATGTTTTAATTCTTGTTTTATTTTGGTACATCTCCAAATAAGAAAAAAAATCTTTTATTTATATTGCATTTTAACATAATATTTTTTGATAATTTAAACAACTCCCACATATTTGAGGACAAATGAAAGGTCTGAGATTCCATTTTCAATCATAAGGTAAGCTTTTTACTCTCTCTCCTTATATATATTTCTTGATTTTTTTAATATGCACACAATTTATTGATCATTAATAATATATTTCTTAAACTATTTGAAGCTTTAATATTAAATGATGTGAAATAGTGAATAATAAATAAAAATGAAATCATGGAATTTAGTATTCGCAAAAAATAAGAGTATAGGCGATTAGTGTTGTGTGTGACGCCTCAAGCCGAAATTAGTTGACTACGTCAGCCGCGGAATACAGTGGATGCTCGGGTTGCAGGCGCCTTGAAAATCGATGAGTCTCCTTTGTCTGGAGAGTTCTACTTAATCTGATTACACTGCATATACACATCCCAAAGCAGTCAAATATAAATCCCAACATGAGTAAAAGCGACCTCTTGGGCTGCATAATACAATACTCATCACAATATATCCAAACTATATCGATAGTTTCAGAGTTAATAAACTACTCTTATACAACATATATTAAAATACTCGAATTCTAATACATGTAAACATCATCAAAGCCACACATGGCTCTCTTCTAATCCAGCTTCTAGAGACCAGCGGTCCTCGCTGCAGCTTCCGCATGCGCAGCAAAAGAAGTCCCACGGCAGGGTGAACTAAAGCTGATGGGAAGAATCACTTTAAGTGGGCTACGCAAATACCTAAGTGGCAGTGCAATGTTCCAATGAAAACACACATTTCAAGCAAATGCATGAATCTACCGGATAATACACATGACCCTTTGAGATCCCAGGGTCCTCATGACTCCCTCCGCATTCGCTGGCCTTGTATGAAATTATTGTTTTATTAGTGGGACCCTCAGATGAATATGTATCAATTGGGCGCTCAGGCGATTGATATATTATTTGTTTGTGGTTTACCCTCAGAATTAATAGATCAATTGAAGTAGCTCGACTGATTGATATTTTAAATTCATTTACCCTCAGATAATTAATGTTTTAGACAACCCCTCAAGCCCGGGTTTTCTCCCGGACTCATCTCGGCCACTCACTCATAATCCTAGGGTGTTCGGTGCATGGAATGCATGTATGCCCGGTTCCCGATACGGTCCCGATCACATGCGAATATATGAACATGAATATACTCCCGTAATTGAAATGCACAATCACATGTTATGTAATTTTACAACTCATACATCAAAATTAGCTCATGACTAATGATCAAACACGAGCAATTTAATTTTAAATCACTTCGACCAAACACATATTTTCACAAAATATATTTTAGAACATTTGTTTCGAGAATAGTGAAACCCTCGGTTACTATTCACGAAAAATCCATTTCAGCGGTTCACTTAGTGAACCCAGAAATCCACGACCATTCAGGCCCGATGTATAAGCAAACATTCAATGCCTGAAGACTCAACACGGACTACACCCGAAGCAGCCAGTACCCATATCACGGTACTCCATTTGTTTCTAAAATTTGTATCAATTCGATCCCGAGGTTTGGGGCCGTCCAGGCAACCCCTCACGGCCTCGTTAGACTCGAACATCGACAAAACACTTGACTAGGAATAAAACTCAAGTAGGGAAAATCCTACCTCTTAGGTTTATCTGAACTCTAATCCGGGAGTCCGCAGCGTAGCACCTTTCACGCGTAAAACGTTTTCCTTCTCACCACGAAGGTAGCCAGACGGTTGGATCTTGTATATTTCTAGAGAGAAGTTTCTCTCTGTAAAAGGGTTCTCTCAAGAAAAGCAAGCTACTGGATCTCAAATGCCCTCCCCACGTTTTTGCCTTTGATTTAATGAAGGAGATGAAGCATTATTGACAATTTTGTCATTTATTGACTTAAAATCAAATTCCAAAATGACCGTTATGTCCCTCTTTGACTAGAATTGATATTCGGCACTATCTCGGCCGTCCATTTTCATCATTTCTCTACTCATACCACTTATGGTACATGAGTACATGCTATATGTGCCTTTCGTCGCATCGAAAAATCGTTTTTCTGACACGGCTGATGCCTCGGCGATGTCGACTACACGTCACCGGTGGCGAAATTTTACGTCTTATTTAGATTTCCGCGAGACGATTCCAACTGTAATCAGGTTTGTCATCAGGATCTAGAGAAATTAATTACGGTTTTAACGAAGTATAATTTTAACAGCGATATAATTTTATAACAAATCTGATTTTGCCCTTTTTCATAAATTGGAATTTCTAGGTCTTCCCCATTCTCCCCCTCATAAAATTCGTCCCAAAATTACGGACAATCACAATCACTCACATGCATATGCATGGCGCACTCTATCATGCATGTAAACTAGTCATTTAAAATTTTAAGCGACTAAACCACGTGCCTTCATCCCCTAAACAAGAAGGGATAGGTGGCCCATCGTGTCCTTGTGTTTCCCACATTGACTCCTCCCTCCCCTTAGTGCCAGCCTTTCGCTAGCCTCACGGTCTTGTGTGTAAAGCTGATCTGACTATCAACAATACTGCGGTCCCTCCTCGAGAAGGTCCCATCGGTGTCAGCCTCATCTGTCCCAATCCACCACATGAGTTGGATCTAGAGTATATTCCGGAGCATGGAGACTTGAAACACCTCGTGAGACACGAACATGTTGGGCGGTAGCATGTAAGTGCAGAAGCAATGCCTACCCTCTCGAGTATCTTGAAAGGTCCAATAAACCTCGGCGATAGCTTCCCGCGCTTGCCGAATCTAACCACTCCTCTCTTAGGCATCACCTTCAAGAAAATGTGATCCCCAACCTCGGACTCTAATGGTCGACGTCGCACATCCGCATAGCTCTTCTGCCGGCTCTAAGCCGTGAGAAAGGCTTATTGTAAATATCAAACACACCTTCTCGAGAGGTGTCTCTAATCAACGAGGACCGTAGTGGATCTCTCCCACCTCGGTTATCTTGACCTATGGCCTCCCATACAATGCCTCACAGTTGCCATCAGGTATCTCACTGATAACTATTGTTGTAGGCGAATTTCATAGAAGCGATTAATCCTCTACCCTTATGATTCGATGCATGCTCGCGGCATGTCCTGGCTACCGTGCTAATCCATACAACGTATAACCCTACAACCCTTGTTTGGTGTGTAAGCAGCTAACTTTCTCTCCAGGTCACAATCAGCGGCAATCGATGGGCCTTGATCTAGTCCATGTGTGAATGACATCCATCCTACGACTCTTGCCCATTTCGACAACGCAAATGCAATTTCCAAAGGGTATCGAATCTCGAGTCACTCTAAATCATCATAACTCTAAGTCCTACGTGATACTTTGTAGTGTGCTTTCATCTCGATTACACGCCAACTCTTGACTTACGCCGGGCTGCATTTCTGATTCAACTATGATCTTCTTTGGATGGTCTAAAGACAAACTCAACCCACACTTTCACTTGAGTGGTGAATGACGTCTGGGTGCACCACACCCAGGCTCGGCGTGATCATTACCGTGCAGCGAGCGCCAATAATGCCATCTTGTGACATGATCCAGGGGTCCACCATGGCAAAATCTGGAGATCTCACCTCGTAATCCGGAGCCATCTTGTGGCTCTATGGGAAGAACATGCATGCAGCTGCTCTAAAGGCCTTAACCTGCAGCCCAGATCAATGTCGTGTCGGGTATGACAACCAGGCTTAGGTCTCGACTCGACAGATGGTTGTCATCTCCAGTCAAGCCTGACATAACAACCAATAAGTCTACCCTATGGTCCACTTTAAACCTATTTGCGAAACCACGATCGTCACGACTTGACCACACTCCCTTTGGCTGGCACATTGTTCTTTGGGAGTGCTACCTAACACCGAGCGAAACTAATTCCTCTACAACACTTGCTTGGTATGGAGGAATGGCGTATACTCTCTGTCCTACATTCTTAAATTGGTTGTCCCAAAGTCTTATAGGATCCCTGTCTCTGGGAAATCGTGCCGTACTCAATCCCACAGCCTGATCCACGAACTAATTAGTGAATGATCTCCTCCTTCTGATCGTGATCTCCTCTGTTTGCCAACTATCAATTATCCAGTGTTCCAAGTATCCTCGATTTCTCTCTCTATGGTGACGTCAAACCTGGAGTCCATATCCGTGGCGAAATCCTGATCCTGCCCCAGATAGACTGACTTGACAATTCTCGAATCTCTGTAATACCCGGTCAATCGAAACTATGTATCGAAGATTGACATTCGGTCTCTCAACATCACGCCTCAGCAGCTTCTCTAGGTCATTGACACTCGATGCTAACACCCGCGTGTCTGGAAATCTCACCTCGGTAATACGAAACTGGCACTTGCGGGCAAGCGTGCAAGCGGTGGTCTGCAGGTTAGCCAAATCAATCCTCGAAGTGATACTCATGCTCTACTCATTGCAGGAGTAGATCAAAGTAATCATGCGAAGACTACGACAAAGCCCAGTCTAAATAGGGTTGGAATATCTATGCGCCCAGAGTCCATGAATCTTTATTTGGCGCATTCGTCGATCAAGGGGCATCCTGCAAGTAAACTCAGTGCCATAGCGGCGTCTTTAGCGTCTTAAGTATCTGTCTCCCAACCTGTTTGATGGTAACCGGTCACGAGTCTATCTTGGAAGTAGACTTCGCGCTCTCGGCCCGATCAAACAAATCGTAATCCACCATTGTCGTCACCGTCCTTGATAGTAACCACGTTTCAGCGTAATGCATGTGATGCGGTCGAAGGGTCTTGCCCCTAACTAGCCGCCCAATTAGAGGCAGGCGCCCCATGGTGAAGTGCTCGTCTAATAAACTTGCTGTCGATAGCTCTTCTGGCCCGGACTCGAGGTTCACTGCAACTCAAGCGTTGCCATCATGCGGAGTCGTAGAGATGGGTGAAATACGAGTCCCAATGACTTCAATCACAGGAAGTCTCACGTCCTTGTGTGGAGGTAGTCCGGGTGAGCTCGTGCGGAAAAACATCCACAAACTGCTTGCACTACTCCAAGGTAGATCTAAGTGCGGTCTCACCTGCGTCCTCACAGGGTCAAGGCTCACGAGAATAACCCGACTAATTGTTCCTAACATGAACTCGTATCTTGTGCGGGAAAAATGTCATGCTTGTCCCCACTTGAAATACTACGAGAACAATACAGTCCACTGGCGTGTGGCGGTAATCCTCCTGCGCTCCTGATCGATAGCGACCTTGTAAAACATGACGTCCATCCTCGGGGATGACCTCGAACTACGACATGTCCATGATCCTCGAATTACACTATGAGTAGAGTCCCGAGATCTCTAACTTCGCAACCTTGACCTATCATCTTATTCTCTTTAATCCCTGAGGGAGAACTCACGTACAACGGCTCCTCTAAGGTCTCTGGAGTCCTTGCCCATTTCCACCACATTTAGGCCTCGCCTCTAGGCCCACGGAGCATAGCTAGTCCTAATCCGGTCGCGTCGAGAGGTAATCTCCGCGGCTCAACACTTTCTCGATCTGTACGAACCAATGGTCGGCCACCATCGGATCTCTTCCCCCTGTGAAGGTCGGAGGATGATGTTTCCTAAACCTCTGGAGGTTACTAGGATCTTCCTGTCTACCTACCATACTCGCCCGTGCGATAGCATTGTTTAATAATACCAGCCGGCCTCAATAAGGCCTACTTATTAAATGTCGTAGTGATGAATCGGTGGTGCGACCGATTAATCATTGGAACTATCTACGTCCTCGTTCTCTACTAGCCATTTACCTGATTAACATGGCAGAATCATTTAATTTTCACTTGATCCTAACTAGTAATGGAATCTTGATTACTAATAGACTTGACAACAATGAAGCCCCGGCTTGGATTCATTTTCTAAAGTGGTGCTAAATTCAGGCCATTCGATTTATTTATTCAAAAGAAGGTTTTGAGCTCTCTTATTGTTTAATCAACTCCCACCCCAGGTTATAGTTCATAACCTTAGCATTCCTGCCACTCTATGCATTACACCATGCATATAATTTTCTCACCTTAACCCCTCTTTTAAGCAATGCAATTTCAAATGGTAGTTAAATCCAATACAGTATCTCTAAGGCATAAACACAACCCCGAGACACTAATCATACACATAACTTCGATTATACAATCAATTTGCATTTAAAATATTGTTTTCAACAAAATTTTATTTTCGAAAATTTATTTTAAATTTTATCAATTTTATTTAGTTTTTATTTAATTTAATAATTTTTTTCAAAATTTATTTTACAATGAACAGTGTTCATTTGGTGACTCAGGAAAAATACCGAGTCCAAACTGAGGGCGAAACTAAGTCACGTGCACCCAAACACCGCTGGCGGTGAGCACACGAGGCAGCGCCTGAGCCGCCCGATGGCCCGCCGCCCGCGCCTGCCCCAGCCAGCGCCGCCATGCCGCTCCCGGCGCCCGCTGCTGCGCTGCACGCATGCCGCAACGCTCGAATCCGCGGCATGCAGCTGGCTGTACGCCCGGCCCGGCGCCCGACCTCTGTCTGTCTGATTTGCTTATTGCGTCTGAGTTTCCTCACGACCTTTCAGCCTATTGCAATACAATACCTTTGTATTGTGTCTGGATCTGGCGGCCCAAATCGCTTATGTCACGATACACTTAGGTTTCTGATACAACCGCTTCCAAACCCTACGCGATACTACTGCTCGTATTACTGATACAAATTTTTTCCTCTTGATATAATCTGAAGCGTGATGGCCATTAGTTACGCAATCTGATTTTTTCATTATTATTATTATTATTATTATTTTCATTTATTTCCAGCAGTTGGAAAAATCATAAAAATCACTACAAATGTGACGCCCCGAACACGGGGTCGGTTGACTACGTCGGCAGAGTGGAATACAAGTGGATGTCGGGTTACGGCGCCGCCGAGGAAAATCGGGCGAGTCTCACTGTGGGGCTCTACCCGGTGAAACACTGGCGTGAAGCGTCGGCGGTCGATATAATCCGCGATGATATAAATATGGATAAAAGCGGCCTCTTGGGCCCATACCACCGATATCCATAAAAACATGCGACTATATCCAATAGTTCTAAGAGTTCAAATGTTTTACTCTTATACAACATATATCAAAATACACGAATTTTAATACATGTAAATATTAGAAGAACCCTCAAAGCCACACTCTGGCTTTCTTCTAAATCTCGGCCTCGAACTGATCGTCCCCTCATACGCTCCACGTACTGTAAAAGGGGATCCTGCGTGAGGTGAGCTAAAGCTCGATGGGAGAATACTTTAAGTGAATACTCACCCACCTAAGTGCGGTGCAATGTTCCAATTAAACACACGTTCGAGCAAATGCAAGATCACTACTTGAATGTCTACATGACCAACTCGGATCCCGAGTCCTCCTTGAGCTCTCACACACTCTTAAGCCTCGTATGAGAATTATCATTTTCTATTGGTGGGTACCCTCCGATGTTATAAATTGTGGACCGTCTCGATGTTGTTATATTTTGTGAAATTTCTGCTCAAGATATATCTGATTAGGTGTCTCGGCGATTGATATTTTAAGTTTGGACTACCCTCCGATCATTTACTATTTTTAGACAACCCTCTGAACCTTTTAATATTTTAGACAACCCTTCGAACCATTTTCTCTAAACTCATCTCATGCACTCACTCCTATAATCCTAGGGTGTTCCAGTGCATATGGAATGCATGTATGCGTCACGTCTGATCCCCAATCGTACGAATATATAAACGTAAGATATATTCGCATAAAATTAAATCACACCAACATGTTATGTAATTATCATTTCCACATCAAAATTAGCTCGCTTGAAATTTAATGTTAAAACTCTGTGATCGGTCGAGTACTTAACCAAACACATATTTTCACAAATATATTTTAGAACCTTTGTTGGGAATAGTGAAAAACCCTCGGTTACTATTCTGAAAAATCCTAACGACGGTTCACTTTGTGAACCCCCGCAAATCAACCGTAACCCGGCCCAACGCATACCAAGCAAACATCTAAGCGCAAATTATGACTGAACTCAGTGGCTGTACATACGGTACTCACGTCTGATAAAAAATTCGTCAGTGGAGTCCCGAGTTTGGAGCCGTCGGTGACCCTCACGGCCTCATTTGGCTGAACATTAGTAAAAGCAGCAAAATGAGAATAAAACTCAAGTAGGGGAGAAAATCCTACCTCTTGGAGTTTGTCGAAAACTCACGATCTCGAGTCACGCGTAGCACCTTTCCGCGTAAGTGTTTTCCTTCTGGCCAGAATGGCCCAGGCGGTGGAGGATCTCCCAGATACAGAGAGAAGCACCCTCTCTCTCTAAAAGCTCTCAAAATGGAAATGAATTTCACGTTTTTGGCTTGTGTCTTAAGGAGGGAGACGGCACTATTGACAATTTTGTCGTCCCAGTGACTTAAATCGAATTTAGAAATGGCAATTATGTCCCTCTTTTCTGGAATTGATATTGACTTTTCCTCGGTCGATCGAATTTTCATCATTTCTCTTATTCATACAACCATAATTTTTATGGTACATGCTATATGTGCCTTTAGCGCATCGAAAATCGGTTCACGGCACGAACACATAATGCCTCAGCGATGTCGACTCGTATGCCGAAGATGCAATTTTTCGTGCTAACTAGATTCGAGCGTTCAGCGGTGCAATTTGTTTAGTCATCAGAGATCTGAAATTATTCCGTTTTAACAGTACAATTTTATGGTAAAGTGCGATTTTGCCATTTTCGAAGTGGAATTTCTCGGGTCTTATTCTCCCTCATAAAAGGAAATTTGATGCGAAGTGGGGCAATCCACAATCACCACATTCATATGCAACGTGCATTCTATCATGCATGTAAATAGTCATTTAAATCTTCGCGACTAAAAACTCGTGCCTTCATCCTTAAACACGAAGGGAGGATGATTGGCCCGCATCGTGTCCATGGCGCCCACGTATACTCCGCCACTCCATGGGTATCGTAAATTATAACGCAGCCTCGCGGTTTGCGTGTAAAGCACGATCCGCAGCCATCAACCCGATGCGCCTTGGTCCTCGCCGAAGGTCGAAATCCGTGTTAACCTCAATCACATCCCCCAATCCGCCCACATGAGTTGGATCACGGAGTATATTCCGGAGCATGGAGGCGTGAAATACCTCATGGACACATGACATCTTTGAGCGTACTTGTAGCCGATCTGTGACAACGTCTAATCTCTCGGTATCTCGAAAGGCCCGATAAACCTCGCGATAGCTTCCGCTTGCCCGAGCTGATCCTCCTATAGTAGGCATCACCTTCAAGCGCTATCACCTGAACTCTGGGGTCGGCGTCGCACCTTAGCGAGCTCTTCTGCTTGGGCTACGGCGAGTGAAGGCAGCCATCGTATCAAGCTCACCTTCTCGGGGTGTCTCTGTCGGTCCCGAGCGGGGACAGTGATGGAGCTCCCTCCCATCTCGGTCCAATCTAACGGTGACCTACATGGCCTCCCGCCTGTAACACCTCATCCGGTGCCATCCGTGCTTCTTTCACACAAGAACTATTGTTGCAAAGCGGAAATTCAAAGCAATTAATCCTCTACCCTTTATGATCCCGGGACGCGTGCTGTGACATGTCCTCTAACACCCATTATGTAATCCATACAACACGTAACCCTACACAACCCTTGCTTGGTGTGCAAACACTAACCTCTCCAAGGTCACAATCGCTGACAATCCAATGAATGCCAATCTAGTCCCGTGTCATGAATAGCGTCCATATCTTGAAACTCTTGCCCATTTCGACAACACTGATGCAATTTCCAAAGGGGTATCCAAACCTCGAGTCACTCCCGACTCCTATCACTTAACTCTAAGTCTGCGTGATATCTTGACCGTGTGTTTTCATCTCGATTACATAACTCTTCGGCTTACACTTCGAGCCTCTTACATTTCTGATTCAGTATGAGTCTTCGTGGGCGT
Source organism: Tetrastigma voinierianum (assembly GCA_016808115.1). Lineage (NCBI taxonomy): Eukaryota > Viridiplantae > Streptophyta > Magnoliopsida > Vitales > Vitaceae > Tetrastigma > Tetrastigma voinierianum. The sequence continues at coordinate 176,793 of JAEQBH010004686.1, forward strand.
AGTCGAAAGACAAACTCAACCCACACTCACGAAGTGGTGAATGACCATACTAGTGCACCCACACCCGGGCTACGACGGTGATGTTACCGTGCACCTGAGCACTTAATAATGCCATGCGGGCGACACCTGTCCGGATTGCTGACGAATCTCGGAGTCTCACCTTTCGTAATCTCATTCTCCGGTCGACTCACCCACACATCTAGGAAGAACATCTATACTGGCTTCTCTAAAGGCCTTAACCTCTAATCCCAAATCCAGTAATAGGTAATCGGGTATGACAACCCGGCCTAGGTCTCGGTGCGGCGGCAGATGGGCACGTCATCGTCATGTCAAGCGACATCAACAACCAATATGTCTACCACCCAAGGTCCGCCCACGCTTCGGCTGCGCGACTCACGATCTGTCCTTGACTTGACCTACACTGCGCCCCTCCCGGCTATACGTGTTGCTAGGAGTGCTTGTATAACCCCGAGAAACTAAAAACTAGTTTCCTCGACCCGTATAGGGTGTGGAGGGAGGAATGAACCGTACTCTCCCCGTTTCTACAAATTTAATCGGGACTGCTGTCCCAAAGTCCTGGGATCCCTGTCTCTGGGACAATCCCGTCTCATATGCCCCAGCCGTCTGTAAATAACATATTACCCCGCCCCGCCCCCGACTAACCGCCCCAATCCCGGCCCCTCGGGTCTCAAACTCATGTGAAGCATAAGTCTCCTGCCTCTTTCCCGAACTAGGAGAAAACTGATCCTCCCTTCATACCAACACCCGTAGATCCCGAGTGTCCGCACCTCAATCTCTCTCTATGGTCGTATTATCCCAACCATGGAGTCCATATCCCTGCAGCGAAGTCCTACGATCCCGTCCCGAATGGACAACTTCAAACCCCATTCTCGTGTCTCTGTAATACCCAAACTAATCCCAAGAACCACGTGATCTCGAAGATCGACATTCGCTCTCTCCCAACTCATCACCGCTCAACCTTCTAGTCGACCGACACTCTCGATGCTAACACCACGTGTCCCAAAAATCACTCGTAGTTTCAAACTCGCAGACTCCATCGAACTTATCGTGACAACCGATGGTCTCGCAATCGTAACATAATCCTCAAGTGATACCATGCTCCCACTCACCGGGAGTAGATCAAAATGTCATCCACTTAAGACTACGACAAACCGATCTAGATAGGGTCACTGAACATCCCGCGCCCGAGATCCATGAATGTTGCTAACATTCAATCCAAAGGGCATCACCAGAACTCAAAGTGCCCATAACGCTGGCCCTAAACGCCGCCTTAGGGACATCGCCTCCTAACCCCTCACCATGGTAACCAAGGCGTAAGGTCTATCTTGGAGTAGACTCGCGCTCCTCTCAACTGGTCAACCCCATGGTGAAGCGCTCGATCTCATGAACCCCTTGTCCAATAGCTCCTGTAACTTAACTCTGAGTTCCTACGACTCAACTGGTGCCATCCTATGCGGAGTCATAGAGATGGGTAAAGTACCGCAGTGTAACTCGACAATCAAGTCTACAACCCCGTGAAGGTAGTCCAGTAGCCTATCCGGAAAACATTCGTGATACCGGCAAACCACTCGAGGCAGATCTAAGTCCGCCCACCTCGCCCTTCAGAGGCTCGCTTAGCCAACCCGCGCTAACTCGCCCCCTCGACGTTCTGACTCGTGATAACGTTCGGGGCAAAATATCATGCTCGTCTCCCCGTAAATACCACACAAATACCATCCCGCTGTAAAGCAGACCTCCCCGCGCTCACACCGATAATGACTCAGTTATCGCCCAATCCATCCCTGTGATGACATCAAACTCCGACATGTCCATGATCCTCAGTCCACTATAAGCAGAAGTCCTAGACTCCCAACCTCGTAACCCTCGACATATCATCCCTATTCTCGCCTCTAATCCCTAAGGGAGAGAATCCTCATACAACTAGCCTCCTCTAAGGTCTCTGTAGAGGTCCCTTGTCCATTTCCACCATATATCGGCCTCATTCTCTTCCTTAAATGAACGTTAGCCTAATCTATCCCTGGTCGTGTCGAGGTAATCTCCATGGCCTCTAACACCTTCTCGACCGCAGATAAACCAACGGGCTCATTAACATCCTCGATCTCCCCCGTGAAATCTGCCTGAGGACGACGGGTCCCCAAACCTCCGGGAGGTTACTAGATCTTCCCGTCTACCGCTATACTCGCCCGCGCGATAGCATTCGCCGTAATACCTACAATTTCATCAAAGTCCCGCCGATCAAACACTAATCAGGCTCGACCAGGCCCCCGTGCGGACTTCACGCCCTCGTCCTCTACTGGGTCATTTACACAATTAACACGCAATGTGTTAATCATTTCTTAATTTCACTCAGCCTAACTAGTAATGCGTATACCGGATTACTAATAGACTTTACAACCATGAACTCGACTTCATTTTCTGCTGGCGCTAAATTCCAGCCACTCAATTTATTTATTTCCAAGAAGGTCTTGTGCCTCTACTCATTTCAAGATCCAACTCCCAAGGTCATAGTTCATAACCTTAGCATTCACCCTTTTCCTATACGCATTACACCATGCATATAATTTTCCACTAATTACCACAAGAATCAATGATTTCAAATGTAGTTAATCCAATATGATCTCTAAGGTATAAACACGTACTTCGAGACACTAATCATACACATAAATCGTTGTATACACATCACCTCAGATTACTTAATGCAAGGCAATCCATTTGTGATTTAAAATATTGTTTTCAAATAAAATTTTATTTTCAAAAATTTATTTGATTTTATTTGATTTTATTTTATTTTTATTTAATTTAATAAAAAAATTTCGAATTTATTTTACAATGAATGTTGGTTCATTTAGTGACTTGGGAAAAACACGAGCCGAAAACCAGTTGAAACTGCCTGTGCACGAGCACCCAACTGCCTGGGCCAGGCAAGATTGTGTCGCCCCGTGCCCCAAATGATCAGGCTCCGCGCCTCCGTGGCGCCCAAAATTGGGGGTGCTCCCCCGCGCTCCCCACGCACGCCGCCCTCGCGCTCCGCACGCTCCTCGCACCGCGCCGTCATACCCACGCGCCCTCGCAAGACCCACACCTACGCCCTGGGCCGTCGCCGCTCGCCGCCGCGCCGCCCCGCCCCGCCCCGCCCACGTAGCTCGCCCCAGGCCGGCTGGCCAGCACTCAAGGCCACGCCGCGCCGCACGCCCAACACTGCGCCTCAACGCCCGCCCGCCCATGCCTCCTGGGTCACACACACTAGACATGGGAGCATAATTTTGCCTCCTGCAGCCATTCGGCTACACATACTCGGTTGTATTATGACACAGACAAATTAGCCTTCACCATAATACAATATTTGTATAGAATACAATATCATATTGTAATAATATTCATTTCAATACAACTTCTCAAGCCTACATCCTGCTGTAATATAATAACCGTATTCAACAGCGCCTTTCCCAAAAATTCCATTCTTCACTTTAAGTCACAATACACCCTAAATCCTGCAATACAATTTCTCCCTCACAATACAAATTGGGCAGTAGCAAATTTCCAAATTTCTGCACCGATTTTTTTTTTTTCATTATAAATATTTTTTTTTTCATTATTTCCAGCAGCAAAAAAAATCACTAAAATCATTTTTTTTTTCATTTTCTTGGACACTCAAATAAATTTATAATTTATTTTACTCATTTTCTTCTAATTTCACACCTTGTAAAATCCTAGAAAATTATTTTCTTTACTAATATTTCTTCTCATTTTTCAACAAACCCAAATAAATCTTAGTAAAATTTATTTTATTTATCTTTCATTCATTTTTAAGAACAGAAACCTTAAAATTAAATTTTTACCAAAACCAAACAAATTTATGAATTTATTTTGTTTATTTCTCGGGTTCAAGTTTACACACCCAATCTAAGATGTTCTAATGACTTTAAAATTTTATTAAAAATTTATTTTTGTCATTCCATTAACCAAATAAATTTCATCTTTAATTTATTTTACTTCCAGCTTACACACTGTATTTCTCACAAGTTTTCCTTAGTGTAAGCACGCATCAAGCACACATCCAAATACATAACATGGTATACATACCATTCATCAAACATTCACACATTATTCACCAAATCACAAAACACATCAACACATCGCATGTAGTAACTGTAGTTTTGTCCCGATTTTCCTAGGTAATCCCATACCTAAACTCAACATCGAACCACACCTAGTGGTAATTTTTCCTCAACTATGGCCTAAGCCCAAATTCTCAACTATAGGTTTCTATATACTGTTCCACACTAATCACTTATATGAAGATGAACACTCAAACTGAGCTCTTTAGGTAATCGGATATTCAGTTTCGATAATGTCTCATGACGCTCAAACTCTGGGTCCGTTGACAAATCTGTCAACCCATCTATCATAGCGGATGCTCAAGTTACCCGACGCCACTTCAAAACTCCGTAGCCTTGTACGGAGCTCTACCCAATTGAAACACCTCGCATGAAACCGTCCCAAGCAAATTCCAATATAATCACAATGATATAAATATGGATAAAACGCCTCTCGGGGCCCATACTACAACATCCATGTTAAAAACATGCCAACTATATCCACAGTTACAAGAGTTCAAATGTTTTACTTATACAACATATATCAAAAAGGCCACCTAATTTTAATACATGTAAATATTAAAGAACCAAAGCCAATAATCTCTAGCTTTTCTGCAATCTCGCTCAGATCAGCCGTCCCTCACGCCCCCGTACCTATAAAAAGTGGATCCTGACGACAAAGGAAGCAAAGCCTCAGAGAGAATTCACTTAAGGGCATTCACCACCTAAGTGCAAAGGTAATGTTCCTACTAAACACACATTCAAGCAAATGCATGATCCTACTTGAATGTCTACATAACTAACTCAGATCCCGAGTCTCCTCACGACTCTCACACTCGCCAAGCCTCTCGTATGAGGATTATCATTTTCTACTGTGACTCCATGTTATAAATCAGGACCCGTCAGCGTTATATATTGTGGCTACCCTCCAGATATATTTCAATGGGTCGTTTCAACATTGATATTTTATATGTGGATTACCTCCGATATATCAATCACTGCCTCCGACGATTGATATTTCAAGCCTTCAGATTCACCCTCCTGAGAATATTACTATTTAGACAACCCTCCTCGAACTCTTTAATATTTTAGACAACCCTCCTAATCATTTCAGACTCATCTCATGCACTCACTCCTATAGTCCTAGGTGTTCCAATGCATACGGAATGACGTATTTGATAACTCAACATGTCTAATCATGAAAATATATAAACATGAATATATTCGCATAAAAATTAAATCACACCAACATGTTATGTAATTATCATTTCCACATCAAATTAAATTTCTAATTGGGCTAATGTTCAAACATAAGCACCCGATTCAATACTGAACCAAACATGATATTTTCAAAATATATTTGACTGCTTCGAATAGTGAAACCCCTGCTACTATTCCTAAAATCACACCCAACCGCTCACTCCTCAGGAACTTCAATCCACTACCATAACCCCGCCAATCATACCAAGCAAACATCTAAAGCACAAATTACACCAACTGAACTCCAAACAGCCTGTACCCATACACGGCTGCTCACATTTTTGATAAAAAAAATTAGATCAATTAGGTCCCAAGGTTTGGGACTAATCAGATCCACTCACTCGCCCCATCTTGACTCAAACATTAGTAAAAGACTTAAACAGTAATAAACTCAAGTAGGGAGAAAATCCCACCTCGAGTTTGTTTCAAAACCCACATCCCTGAGTCCACAGCTCGTCCGCGTAACGTTTTTCCTTCTCGCCCAAGACTCCATTCGACTGCTCTCTGTGATCTCCAAGGAGATTCCAGAGAGGCGACCTCTCTCTCTAAAAGCCTCTCAAAATGGAAAGCCATCATCTAAACTAATTTCACTGTTTTAATAGGGTTCAAGAGGGGAGACGGGTACTATTGACAATTTTGTCATCTATAATTTAAAATCAAATCTAAAACGAATTCATTATGTCCCTCTTACCGTGGACCGACACTTATGACTACTCTTATTTGTCCATTTTCATCATTTCACTCATACCACTGGCAGACATTAGTATTATGCTTATATGTGCTTTCGTCGCATCGAATGCTTACTAAGACCGAACCGCGATGCCTCTCAAAACGTGTTGATTCCGAACACTGCCCCTTAAAATTACGAAATTTTACGTGCTAACTAGATTTCGCGAGACGATTCCAATCCAATCCGCTTCGCCATCCGAGATCAGAGAATTAATTCCTGATTTTTAACCACCAATTTTGTAATTAAAATTACGATTTTGCCATTTTTCCAGAAATTGGAATTTCTCGGGTCCTACAAAAAATCATTTTTTTTTCCATTCTATTTAACACTCAAATAAATTTATAAAAATTTATTTTCTTCACTTTTCTTCAATTTCACACCTTGTAAAATCCTAGAAAATTATTTTCTCCTCCTCTTAACCAAATAAATTTATCAAATTTATTTTCTTTGCTTTAAAATTTCTTCTCATTTTCTAACAACCCAAATAAATTTAGTAAAATTTATTTTATTTAATTTTCTTCGCTTTACATCAGAAACCTTAAAAATTAAATTTCTTCACTTTCTAAACCAAAATAAATTTATAAAATTTATTTTCTTTTTCCAAGCCACGAAAAATTTTCTTCACTCAATAAATTTATACAAATTTATTTTTCTTTCCATTTTCTTCTAATTTCATTCCAATAAATTTATTAAAAATTTATTTTTCTTCATTTTTATTTCCAGACATTGTACCACTCAAAATATTTTCTAAATATTTTCTAACACATCCATGTGCTAATCACCAAGCACACACAAGAATCTCAACACATGAAACATGTCATGCACATCAAACACACAATAATCCAACAAATCACACAAAACACTTCAACACACGTGCATGTAGTGTCCTAGTTTTGGTCCCGTGATTTTCCTAGGTAATCCCATACCTAAACTCAACATCGAACCACCTAGTGGTGATGGATACCCAACCCGAGCTCCCTAGGTATTCGTATACCTAAGCTCGATACTGCGCCGTGGCGCCCAACCTCGGGGGGTCCGTTGGACTGACCCAACCTCGCTGAATACTGATGCTCGTTACCCGACACCACTTCAGAAATCGCAGCCCCTTGTACCCGAGAGCTCTACCTAAATACAAGACTGCATATACCCGTCCCAAAATACCCAATATAATCCCAACATGAGTAAAACGGCCTCTTGGGCCCATAATACAATACTAATCACAATATATCCAAACTATATCCAATAGTTTCAAGAGTTAATAAACTACTCTTATACAACATATATTAAAATACTCGAATTCTAATACATGTAAACATCATCAAAGCCACACACGGATCTCTTCTAATCCAGCCTCTAGGACGAGCCGTCCCCTCGCACGCTCCCTGTACCTGTAAAAAGGGGGAGTCCCACGACGGGGTGAGCTAAAGCTCGCAGGGAGAATCGCCTCCTAAGTGGGCTACTCACCACCTAAGCGCAGTGCACGTTCCAATGAAAACACACATCTGGGCAAATGCATGATCCTACTTGAATGTCTACATGACTAACTCCAAACTCCGAGTCCATCGACTCCTCACACTCGCCTAAGCCTTGTATGAGAATTATTGTTTTATTAGTGGACAACCCTCCGATGAATATGTATCAATTGAGCCGCTCCGACGATCAGGTGATTTCCAAAACCCGGTCCGCTTGACTACCCGTCAACCTACGGAATATTAAGTGGAGGCTCCAAGTTACCCGACGCCACTTTAGGTGTAACCCAGCAAGTAGCCCCTGCATCTGTGAGCTCTACCCAATTAAAATACCGCATGAAACCCGTCCCAAAGCAGATCTAACATATCCAATATATCCAAGAGATCAAATCACACGAGTAATACCTACCCACTGCCCACAAATAACACTCATAATACATACTAACTATGAATTCAACTATATACCCAATAGTTACAAGAGTTCAAATGTTTTATTTTATACAACATATATTAAAATTGGGGTGGAAAATTCTACATGTAGATATCGCTAAGCCAAAGCCACAATCCGGCTTTTCTTCTAATCCACTCGCCTCAGATGAGCCTCTCCTCCCCGCACGCCCCCGCACCGTGAGCGGGGGATCCCATCGACCAGGGTGAGCCAAAGCCCAAGAATCAGCCCCAAGTGGGCCACTCTCCACCACCCAAGGCAAAGGCAATGTCTAAAGTAAACACACATCCAAGCAAATGCATGATCCTACTCAATGTCCATACGACCAACTCGCATCCCGAGTCCTCATCGACTCTCTCCTCACACTCGCCAAGCCTCGTATGAGAATTATCATTTTATTAGTGGGCAACTCCGATGAATATATATCAATCGGGGCCGCCCGACGATTGATATATATTAATTGTTTGTGGACTACCCTCCGATGAATATATATCAATCAAGCCGCTCCGACGGCCGATATATTATTTAGCCTGTGACTACCATGAATAAATATCAACTGCGCCCGACTGGCTGATATATTATTTATTTGGACTACCCTCCATCATTTTAATATTTTAGACTACCTCCGAACCACTTTCCTGCATCATCTCATGCACTAACTCCTATAATCCTAGGATGTTCCCAAGGCATATAATGCATGTATGCCGCTCCATCACAAATTAATCACATGCAAACATATCAACATGAATATTTTCGCATAATATCCAATCACACTATCATGTCATGTAATTAATCAATTTCAAGCATCAAAATCAGCTCAATTGAGAAATTTATAATTTTATCTCCAATGGCCTATTATCACAATTATATTCCATATAATTGAGCAAATCACAATCTTTATTCCCAATGGCCTATACATACACAATTATATTCCATATAATTGTGACCTCATGTTAATCCTCATTAAGCATTAACCTATTGACTTCTACACCACACCAAATCAAGTCACTCATTTCATAGCAATTCTCATACCAAAACACATGGACAATTTCAAACCATTTATCAATACAAACCCGGACTATTTTTACAAATCCCAAATGAGTAAGTGGGCTGTCCACGCAGCCCACATTTCCTACACCGGTTCCTGTGGAACCGATTTCATTCCCATTTCCTGGCCTCCTAATCACTCAAAATAGAATTTATTCCATAAATTACCATATAACACCCTAATTCATTCCCAACAGCCACTGGACGCCTAAGAATGTCTAAAAATTTCACAATCTTGGCCCCATGTTCGGGACCGATCAACCACCCATTCCCTGCATTTTCTCACATCGCACGCATTTTAAATGCCAAATTTCCACACAAACAGCCCCTAGCATTCTGGACAGTCACGGCCCTAACAAAAATCTCAAATAAATTCCCACAATTCGGTCCCATGTTTTGGGACCGATCCTACGGCCCATTCCCGGCCTTTTTCCATACAAATACATGATTTAAAGCCAAAAATTCTGGAATTAAGACACCCAAACAGCCCCTAATTTCAAGCGCCTGATGGTGGGAAAATTCCCCCAAGAAATTCTAACAATCTTGGCCCCATGTTTCTTTGGGATCGATCAAACGGCCCTCACTTCCGCCTCAAACTAACCAAACATCGAAAACCCCTAAAATGGGAATAAAACGCGCAGGGGAGAAAATCCCACCTCGAGTTGTCAAAACTCGCAAACTCCGTGTTCACGTAGCCGCTCCGCGTAGAACGTTTTCCCTTCCTGCTCCGTCGAAATCCAACGGTCCGATCGCCTCTATTTCTAGAGAGAAGGAAGACCTTCTCTCTCTAGAAAAGACTCCATTTTCGTTTTTGTGAGCTACTGCATCCCACGTTTCTCATCTCTTCAATTTGAGGAGATGAAGACTATTCCCTAATTCATTCACACTTAAAAATCAAATCTCAAATGACATGTATGTCCCTCTTTCTCGGTATTTGATTTTCTAAGACTATCTCTAGCATCCATTTTCATCATTTCTCTACTCATACCACTTATGGTACATGAGTACATGCTCTATGCGCCTTTCGTCGCATCGAAAAACGTTTTACGGCACCCGAAATGCGATGCCTCGAAAAACGTGTAAATTCCGACTGTCTCGGAAAATTACGAAATTTTACGTGTTAACTAGATTTCGCGAGACGATTCCAACGGTACAATCCGTTTCGTCATCCGAGATCTAGAGAATTAATTACGGATTTTTAACCGTAATTACACTTTTGTAATCAAAATTACGATTTTGCCCTTATTCCAGAAATTGGAATTCTCGGTCTTTACTGCATTGATATATTATTCCGCTTGTGGACTAAGTCGACGAATATCAATCAGCTCTACGATTGATATTTTAAATTTGGACTACCCTCCGATAATTAATATTTTTAGACAACCCTCCGAACCGTTTTCTCCAGACTCATCTCATGCACTCACTCCTATAATCCTAGGGTGTTCCAGTGCATATGGAATGCATGTATGCTGGCCCAATACAAATTCCAATCACATGCAAATATACGAATACGAATATACTCCCATAATTCAAATCACACAATCATGTTATGTAATTTTACAACTCATACATCAAAATTAAATTACTAAGCAGATTTGATCAAACACGAGCAATTTAATTTAAATCACTCGACCAAACACATATTTTCACAAAATATATTTTAGAATCGTTTAGGAATAGTGATACCCTTGGTTACTATTCCGAAAATTACAACTCAACGGCTCAATTTAGTGAACTCGAATCCACTACCATTCCCTACCAATGTATACCAAGCAAACATTCAATGCACAACTCAACACAGACTACACCCAAACAGCCTGTACCCATATACGGCTACTCCATTTTTGTTTCTAAATTCAGACACCCATCCCAGCGTCAGGACTTAATCGACCTACCACAAAATTTCATCTCGACTAAACATCGACAAAACACTTGAAATAGGAATAAAACTCATAGTGAGAAATCCTACCCTCGAGTTTGTCAAAAACTCGCAAACCCGGAGTCCACGCGTAGCCTGCTCTGCGTAGAACGTTTTTCCTTCTCGCCCCGAAGACCGCCGACTTCCATTGATTCAGATATTTCTGCAGGTGTTTTCTCTCTAAAAGGGTTCTCTCAAGAAAAGCAAGCTACTGGATCTCAAATGCCCTCCCCACGTTTTTGCCTTTGATTTAATGAAGGAGATGAAGTACTATTGACAATTTTGTCATTTAGTGACTTAAAATCAAATTCTAAATGACTGTTATGTCCCTCTTAACTGTGACCGAGTATTCTAAGACTATCCACTGGTCCATTTTATCATTTCTACTCATACCACTTATGGTACATGAGTACATGCTATATGTGCTCTCGTCGCATCGGTAATCGCTTTACTTAAGACCAAACGCGATGCCTCGAAAACGGTCGACCCGACCGCTCGTAATTCAAAGAAATTTTATGTGCTAGCTGGGAGCCATGCGAGACGATTCCAACCGCGGGAAATCCCGCTTTGTCATCCGAGATTCGTAGAGAATTAATTACGGATTTTTTTTAACCTAAATTACAATTTTTAACCGAAATTACAATTTTGTAACCTGAATTACGTATTTTGTCTTCTTTTCCGTAAATTGGAATTTCTGTCTTACAATTATTATGAATAATAAAAATAATCTCAGTGGGAATGAAAATCTCCCCTTAGTTGCTTCATTTTTTAAATATAATTAAACTTGTGAATAATCTTAGAATTATATCTGGGGAAATATATATTTATATTTATCATACATTCAAATTGATAATGTGATGTATTCATATTATAGGTTTCGTTCTCTAAGTTAGAATGGTTGGAACTTCGTAATCTACCCAAGTCATAGATCTTTCAGAATTCAAAAAAGATGGATAGAATATACCATGAAAAAGTTAGTCTTCTCCCATTTTTTTTTTGTTTTTGTTTTTTTTTTTTCTCCCGTATTTCTATTTCTCCTTATGCTATTTCTTTTTGAAACCACTGATAGAAATATTATTATTCTATAAAAACAATTAGATAAAATAAGGTATGAGAAGATTATATTAATTTTAGATATAGTTTGGTATTAGAGATTAATTACTCTCTTTTCAAAATATAGTCAAATCAACCTATTTAAAAAACATATAATTTATTTTAGTAGGTCAAAAAACAATTATGAATATTCTATCTATTTGCATCCATATATAACAATTAACTTCCTTATAACCAAAACCTTTGATGATTGAAATTAGTATAGTACATGATGATGTTGTATGTAATTTAATTATCATAAGGGCCAACTCAGGTAAAGTCGAGGCCCCCCCTCACTCAATTTTTTTTTCTTTGTTTCTAAATGGAATCCAACCGAGAAGGAAAATATGTCCCCCAAATCCCATAATCCTATACCATTAAATTAAAATGCCCCTTGACTCCCTTTTTATTTTTATTTTTATAACTATTCACTTGAAATTACAACGTTGTAGTAATCTACTCTCAAAAAGTTTCAAACCTTATTCCCTCCCATCCCTATGTTTGGCCTAGCGCTTATTCGCTCTCATACCCATTTCTAGTTCCTCATTTGTAAGTTTTAAAGTAATTTTATTTATATTTGATTTTCTTTAGAGCTATGTTTGGTTATCTAAAATTTTGAGGGAAAATCAAAGGAAAGAAAATATGAAGGAAAAATAAAAGAAAAAAAATGAAGGAAAATAAAATATAATTAAATTATGTATAAAAATTTTATTTGCTACATCAAATCAATTTTATTTGTTTAAAACTCATCAATATAAAGATTAAATAATTTTAAAATATTTAAATTTCTAAGAAATTTTATTTATATATGATTTTCTTTAAAAAAAATTATAAGACAATTATTTTCCTTAATATTTTGTAAGAGCCAAACACAACCTTTTTTTTACATCGATTCACTTGGAATCAATGTTTTAAAACTAAAAACCGATAGTTGAATCAAAAAAGTTATTGTTCGCTACATCGTTGACTCCAAGGGTCGAATCATGGTTGAATCAGATGTCATAAATATATAAGTTATATTTAAAATTTAAAAATACATAATCTAATACTTAGAATATCATTTATTTATTTTTATCTAGTGTTATTAATATTTTTACTTTTGTAAAATATAATATTATAATATTTAAATATAAAATCTATTGAAAATTTAAAATATAACATTATATATTTATGTTTTTTGAATTATGAAATATAATGCTTTTTTGTTAGATTTATACAAACCTTTACAATGTAGCCAAGTGGTTAAACTCAATACCACACCTACTCAAGACCTGAGTTCATGTGACGCCCAAAACTCCGTGTCCGCTGACTACCCACAACCTCATGGAATTCGATACGCCTCAGATCGCGAGACGCATACCTGAGTAAAAATGCCTCCTGGCTCATAAGTCAATACTCATCAAAACAAATATCACAACTATATTCCAATTATCTTCCAATAATTCAGTAGTTGATTACACTTTTATACAAACATATATTAAAAATCTAAATTCTAATACATGCTATATCCCAAAACATCAAGCCACAAACCGGCTTCTTTAAAATCGCCCTAGATGAGTTGTCTCGAACGCCCCGCATTCGAAATATAATCCTCGATGTGCGAGCTAAGCTCAGTAGTGAATCCATCCTAAATGGATTACTTCCACCCAAGCGCATACGCACGCTCCAAAATAAACACACACTCAAGTAAATACGTGATCCTACTTGGAATGTCTACATGCCATCCCCACGCCACGAGTCCTCACCGACTCACCCACACTCGCCTAAGCCACGATGAGTCAACTTCATTTTCAAAACAACCTCGTTATTCTGAAATATACTACCGAAATATTCTAGAAAATATTAGGACTACCCTCCGAGGTGAATTGGTCGGGTGAGGCTTTCCGAAATGCGCCATGGTCCCCATCCTAAGTGGATCCGTCTACCATCTCCCAACTCCACCCTCCGACATCATCCCGTGAAATTCCTTTGCAACCATGCCCGTTTATTAAACCATGTCATGCACTCACACCTAACTCCTGTGTTACCCTGCATATGAAAATGCATTTCATGCCATTTTCAAAACCATTTATACAATATGTCAATACGCATATTCAATCAACTACAATTACACATATAGAATTCAATGATATCAATCATCACCCAAATTAGCCTACTTGAGTAACCATAAATTTCATCTCCAATGGTTTCCATACTCACAATTATATTCCATATAATTGAGCAATCACAATTTTTATCCCTAATGGCCTATATTAATACAATTATATTCCATATAATTAGGACTCTCATGTTAATACTCATTAAGCATTAACCTATTGATTTCTACACCACACCAACTCAAGTCATTCATTCTTAACAAATCAAGCACACAACATATGGACGATTTTTGTCCACCACACAACTCTGGGATCGATTTTAATGTCCCGAAACTCAAGAAGGTCATCCCACGGCACCATCATTCAACTCCTAGCTTCACTTTTTGAACCGAATTTCTTACCCATTCCTGGCCTTATAAACACCAAAGACATTATTTATTCAATAAATTATCACACAAGAACCCATAAAGAACAGAATAAAGGCCTGACGCTTCCAATCTATCCCAAAATTTAACACTCCTGGCCCCATGTTTCGGGATCGATCAAACTACCTCACGCCAAACCCAATGTAAACATCGAAAACACTTAAAATGGGAATAAAAACACAAGTAGGAGAAACCCCTACCTCTTGGAGTTTGTCGTACCACAAATCCGAGCCCACACGTAGCTACCCGTAGAACGTTCCTTCTTGGCCAAGACCGCCAACCCATTTGATCACAAATCTGTAGAGAAGTGCTCTCTCTCTAAAACCTCTCAAAAGAAAAGCTACTGATCCCCACTCTCCATCTCACGTTTTTTTGCTCGACTTTTGAATGAGACAAGACTATCGATAATTTTGTCATTTGTTTAATTTAAAATCAAGTTCCCTGACGACCCTTATGTCCTTCATTTCAGATTCGATTTTCTAAGAGACTATCTCGGCCATCCATTTTCATCATTTCTCTACTCATACCACTTATGGTACATGAGTACATGTTATATGTGGCTTTCGTCACATCGAAAACCGTTTTACGGCACCCGAACCGCGATGCCTCGAAAAACGTGTCAACTCCTATTGTCTCGGAATATTATGAAATTTTACGTGCTAACTATATTTTGCGAGACGATTCCAAAGGTACAATCCGTTTCATCATCCGAGACCTATAGAATTAATTACGGATTTTTGACCGAAATTACAATTTTGTAATCGAAATTACGATTTTACCCTTATTCCAGAAATTGGAATTTTTCGGGTACAATTCAATCCCCTTTAGTAATAACGAATTTTTGGCAAGTCATTCATTATCTATTAGTACCACAACAAAGAGTGACAAAGGCTTATAGGCCTTCATATACCCATGTTTTGAAGGTTTTTTTTTTTTTTTTTGAATGCAACAAATAAAGGCAATTGTTGTGGGAAGATTGAGAAAGTATTCTTAGTGGTTGTTATAAAAAGGCTCATTCTCATATGAGAACGAGCTTTTTATAGCTGAACCCATTTTGAAATAAGCAACACAACTCATAATAAATTGGGGTGGAGCCTAACTAATAATGAAATTATTGCACAAGTGGATGAGTGAGTAGAGTTATTTGAATGAACTATCTTGCTCCACGAACCTATGGCCCCCCGGCCTGACAAGGTCGATTCACCTCGATGTCCGCCATACAACTCCTGACCAAAGAGAGGCTAGTCGACGCTTGATGACCGATCTCGGGCTTGGATATTCTATTCTCACGAAGACTAACTGGGTTCTTCCTCATTCAACCCTTATCATAAATGTTAAAAGAATGAAAATATAAATATTTTTTCTTAATAATATATTCTATAAAGATTATCATAAGTCTTAATGTATATACTAAAATGGTATCATTTCTTTTTTATTCCAATCATTTTCATTTTCTAAGGTTTAGTAAATTTACTTTATATTCTCATGTATTTATGGTAAAGCAGTATTCATATTTTTCTTACCATTTTCATTTTTTTTAGGTATATGGGATTTGCTTTACGTTTTGCTCTATTTCCAACGAGGTGCAACTTTAGCCTTTGTAAGAGAAAATTGTTAATGATGTTTGAGACATTAGTGATCACCATTGCAACTTTTCCTTGTGTTGTATGTTTTTAACATTTTATGCATTATATATAATTAATCAGAGACTCTTTGTTTTGTGATAAATTTATGATATTATAGAGTAATTTTTAATTTTATCTAAAATATGTATTATTGCTTCAAAAGTGAATTAAATTTTGGTACCATGCATAAAAGCTTATTAAATATGATCTAATAGATGAAGAATATTTGCATCATTTGATAGGATATTCATAGGTTAAGTTTTGACATATAAATTTAGGGGCGGCAAATCAAAATAGAGATAAGTTAATCTCTTCTCCTATGCCAAAGAAAAGGTGCCACTTATTTAACACGTAGTCAACTTCACAAAGTTCCATTTTATTGGAATTATAGAAATGATCGTGGCATTTATAGTTTTGAAATTTAGGTTAAAAAATTTGAAAATTTAAAATTTAATTAGGGAATTAAAAAATAAAATAAAAAATTTCTCTTGAAAAGAAGAGGTTTGAGGTTTGGATATTTGAAAAAGATTATTTGCTTTGTAAAATTTAAAGAAAGTGAATTTCGAATTTTAAAGAATTTTTTATAAATATAAAGATCATAAATTTTATATTTTCGAAATAAAATAAAATGATTTTCGAAAATTTGAAATTATTGAAATTATTATTTTTTGAAATTAAAGAATGATTTTTATTTAGTTTAGTAACTAACGAAATATATATATTTTTAAATTGAAATTAGAGAAAATGTTTTTTTTTCCTACATAAACAAAAGTAATGGAGTGAAAGTTAAAATAAAATAATAATATTACTTTGCTAGGTATTAAAGAAAGCAGATGGGAAGATAGTGGCTCAGATTTTAAATATTATTTAAAACTCGCAAAACTTGAAATAAAATGAGAGATGTATACCAATGGTTTAAAATTTTTTCTTTATATAAACAAGTAGTCTTATGTTCAAACTTTGTTAAAATTATTTTGTGAAATTCTAGCTTAACATTCCAAACAAAAGGGACTCTGAAAAGTTTGATTTAGTTAAAATAAAATAAAATAAAAAGTAAATATTTGAAAATAAATAGTCAAAAGGTGAAAGCAATTTTTCAAAACCAAACCGATCATTGAATCGAAAAAAACTATCGATTCATGGTTCATTGGTCTAAACGATGGTCGAACCGGTGACATCATAAATATATATTTTATATATTATAATAAATAAATAAATAAATAACTTAGTTATAAATTTTGACAACATTTCCATCTTTTGTAGAGTTTTTCACAAAATTTTACACTTGTGGAGTTTATCATAATGTCAATGCTTAAGACTCATGACTGGTGATGGAGGACCAATAGAATATAGGTCATTAAACTTAGATCATAAATAAGATATCATAGAAATAAAACATCATCCAAATGGAAGAAATCAACCTATTTCACATTCTTCGTGAACATTTCGGCTGTTTCAAAATCATTATTTATAGACAACTCCGTACTTTGCTGCCAACAAATAGATATGGAAAATACTCTTATAGAATGCATAAACTATCTGGTCTTATCAAAATATGATCTCGCATTGAATTAGCCCTATAGATGTATGCTTACTGAAGCATACAATACCATTAAGCATCTCTTCATAATGCAATACCCCAAAAGATCATCAGCTTGTAGCGTGATAAACAGCCAATACATTGATTTGCTGCTTAAAGAACAGAAGCTACACTCATTTATTAGCATGACCTTTCGATTAAAAAAACAGAAGCTATTCTATTAAAAATAGATGGGAAAAAAAGGATTTAACATTAAATCCTATTAGAATATACAGATGCCCTTCAATGACATCTCCACAACTGAATCCTAATGGAATAAGCAAATGCCCATCAAGGATATCTCCACAAAGATGCACAATTAAGTTTTCCAATAACCAAAATTTCACAAAAAATGTCAGATCTATAGTACGACAACAGAAATATAGTGAAAAGAACGAGCGAACCTCAAGTTTGTGAAACATTTAAGATCTTAAAATAATAAATTAAGAGGGGGGAAAAGAATATACATACGTAAGAAAGCCTTCATCTAAAACTGCCTTCCACTACACTACAGAAGATCAAGAAAGCAAAGACTAAAATTTAACAAACTAAAAATGCCAAGTCCGCGACCAACATTTATTCGACATGGAAGCCAAAGTTAAATCGAAAAATACAAACACTCAAGAATCTCACCCAAATTTCAAACCAAGTCCATGACGATAATGATAACAGAAAATCCTAAATGGATCACGTAAGGTTAACTTGTTGCTAGCTCACGTGAAGTGCAATTGGAGGAGTTAGGGCAATGTCGAAGAGTCAAGAAGGGCAACTTTTCTAGTCGTTTTGACGCGAAAAACATAAAAAAACGTCATTTGAATTTAAATTTTAAAACTATATATGTTATCAATGTGCCTGCTTCGTGTAACCCACGGCTCAACCGCTAATTGGTTGAATCGCCGGCTCACGCGTGGCTAAATGCCTGCCTCAATCGCATTCCTAAGAATCATTTGAACCAAACCAAAACGGCGTGACTAGCTTAATCTACGAACTGGGCCGATCTTGGCCCAGCTTTGAAAACATCGGGTGAAAGGGTTTGAAAATAGATAGATAAAATATGAGCAGTAAGTTGATGGGAAATAGGCAAAGCAAGTCCTTTGGGCACAGAGAGGAAATCAAGGCAATATATATATATGTGTGTGTGTGTGTGTGTGTGTGTAGAATATCTATCTAAAATAGAGAATATAAATAAAGGGGAAATAGATTCATCCAAAGAATAAATATATTATGGCAAATTGAGCGTGAATTAGAATTTACAAGAAGTTGGGAAATACAACACCCAAATATCAAATAGGAAAGAAAATCAATTAATTACCATACAAATTGAGAGAGAAAAAAGAAATAATTAAAATTAGGAAAGAGATTTTAATACCCAAGATGAAAGATAGGAAGAAGAAAATTAATTACCAAAAAATAGGAAATGTAAAGACATTAATTGAACCTAATGTATATCACTAGGAAAAAGTGTCATTAATATAATAGGTTAACTTGGTGCGATTTAGTACAAAAGAATCAATACGCCACTTACTCTGGGATCGTTTGTTTCACAAATCCTTTTGTCAGCCTGGCCGAAAAATCAAACTCAAAAGTCAATTCCTCATCAGAGGAAGATGTCTCCTTCATCATACTTTTAGTAAATAATTTCCTACACCCCCTTAAATGTGACACCTAGACGTTAATAAATCTACCTATTTCGAAGCAAAGTAAGAGACTTGAAATGGACTCAACATTCGAACAATATAGAAATTACTCTTTGGAACAACAGGAAAGGCTTTTAGAATCCAATAAAAGAAGAAAAGATTTTCCAATCTTTTAAGTTTTCTTATTTTCACTACTATTTCATTTAGTTCACCTTCCATTGATAAGAACCCTCGTATAAAAATGACTTTACATCCGTCACCATTTCCCAATAATAGCTCAATTAATCCCCTAGTCCTCTTTAAAACATCAATGCTTCTAGCATCCATGAACATATAGTTCCATGCTGTAGAAAAGCTCAAATTACATCACACAAGCATAACTAGAATCTTACACATCCGCATCAAAAAAAAACTAGAATTCGTAAACATACTACATAATGCATCACTCCGTAACCTTCCGCAACAAACTTCGAGCGGCAACAAATTTACTAGTCTAATTTTGCAAAACAAAGGGGAAGAATTAATCCAATTTGACATGACAAATATCAAGGAAGTCTAATTCTCGTTTTAAAAAAATCATCCTCCTCCAAAGCAAATTATAACTCACTAATTTCCTTTTACTTATTGACTTACACTAAAGAAACAATTATAAATTGCACTCTGTTTTTTTATTTCAAAGAATACATGGTCTAAGCCTTTCTATTGAAAAGAAAGTGATAACACAAACTAACAAAGCACAACCAAAATATTTCATTATGAAGTTATCAAAGATTCCCAATAAGAATTCAGAAAATCAAAAAAATTTAGTGGTAATAGAAATTTGAGCACTTTGAGATATTATGATAATGAGAAATAACAATACCTAATCAGATAGAAAAATAACTCTTCGTGGTTAAAAAAACCTTTCCTTTTCATAAGTTGTGACAACTAATTCATAGCATTTGTTTCAACAAAACTATTTTAAGCGAAAAACATCTATATAAAACATTAAATATCATATTTCATTACCCAATGACCTTTCTGGACTGTAAATCTCCAAGGGAACAGAACTGTGGTGGATCATATGGGCTACTTTCTTGGTTTAGTTGCTAAGCAAACTAATGCAAATAAATGAACTTTGGAATCCCATATTTTAAGTCTGCATTAGTTTTAAATTAGTGAAGGAGAAAGAAAGAAAGAAAAAGAAGGTAATCCCTAATTATTGGTCTCAGCAAAGAAGAAATAGGCTTTTCTCCTTTTTTTTAGTTCCTTATTTTCACCATATAGTCTATTGTACAAATGGGTGATTTTGATTTGGAAAGTATGTGCAGGTGGAGATTCTCAGAAGGAAAATGGAGGGATTGTCAAGGGGGGTCTTGTTAGAGAGAATGAAGGAGGAGTATGGGTCAATGCTCTCTACAGAAAATAGTTCTATTGTCAATTCTGCTTCCACATCTAGGCGAATCGAAGCACCTGAATCTTCTTGCCTCTGTAATTAAAACTACATCAAGTAGAGAACTTATTCCTAATTTGTTTGTTGTTCTTACACTTTATTATGCTCCTTTTATTGATGCATTAGGAGAGCTAGAGAACAATTTATGCAGGAGGCAGTGTCTCATGAAGAGCACGGTTGCTCAGGGCGTTGCAAGGTTATAGTTCGGAGGATTTTGGAGCAAGTTAGGACAAGAGACCGAGCAGTGGTCTCAAATGCAGAAATGCCGGGAGCGGTGGGGAGGAGATGTGGAAGAACCGAACTCTTCGGGACTTTGGGAAGATCGAGCTCTGATTCTGTTGAATGACCAACTCTCCTAAAAGCCTGCTTGTAGGATTCGGGGCTTCATTATGAATATCATGCTTCAACATTCTCCTCACGCATACGCCTAGCTACCCGTGCACGTGGAGAGTCAGAGTCCATTATGGACTTTAAATCAATAAATGGGGAAATTCACAAGGAGAGGGTTCGAACCCAGGACCTCCTGCTAAACCAAGCTCTGATACCATGTTAAATGACCAACTCTCCTAAAAAGCTCGCTTGTAGGATTCGGGGTTTAATATGAACATCATGCTTCAACAATTTCCAATATCTAATCCACACCGCGATCGGTCAGAAGCCTTCTAAAAAACACATTACACCCAATTGTTGTTCTATGTTGTCTTCCTCCATGCGATATTGAATTTAGCTTATCAAAGCCAGCTATGCTGTTAACTATCGAAGGAGCGCTCGCTTGCTCGCTGGCTTGTCATTGCTCGATTCGTTGTCATAATGTTCATATTGGACCATAACACCTAAACTCTAAGGAAACAAACATTTAGCATTGCCACCATTTGGTAAGATTTTCCTTAATTTCTAGGTCCTGTTTTTAAAGGCTTAAACAATGTAAAAGGTACAGGAGATTAGAGTTTCCAACTTCATAAAACATACCTCAGAAACTTTTGTATCTTATTTTAATGGTCAAACATTTTTCTTTGTACTCATTATTGGGCCTTTTCTACCGTTGGGTTAAATTTGCTTAGACCATACCTCCTACAAGCTCTATTTCATTCACTAGGTGGAAGAATGGAAGTAAAGCTGGCCTTCTACAAGGCAAATGAGCTACAAGCATGCGATTCATGCTAGCGAGGAGATCCACAACTTAAGGAAGGAGCAAAATTTAGAAGCAAAGACGGGTCGCCACCGCACAAAATAAGTCTGGAGAAGCCGGGGTTTTAAATACCCTCAGCCATATGAAGGAAAATTAGCAAAGCAGCTAATGCTAATAAAGACCAAGTAGAAGGAGGTGTTGATGAAGGAAGGAGAAACATACACCCAGCTTGCTCTTCTCCCACCAAGATTCAGCCACCTTCCTGAAATCTTGGTCTGTACTATGCTAAGGCTGCACGCTAGGCTATTTTCCCTCGCATTGCCCCGACTTCGAATTTCGACCCTTTGCCTTCCCGCATTAAGTAAACCTTCCGAGGAATAGGCAGAGCGGATTCCTAGCGACCAGAATCCAATGAGTAACAAATGCCAGTGTATATTCTTTCTTCCAAATTGCATGAACTCGGTGTGAGCTAGACTTTAGAGGGACAAATAACTTTCCTTTGAACTATACTTAGTCATTTCTTCATAATAAAGTGCAAGCAGCTAAATCCAAAACTATTCTAACTCGAGAAATTTTGAAATGTTATTATTATAATTGTTTATGACTTCTGCAAATTTGCATAAAGTTGAATATGAATTTTAGTTATGTTAGTTTTGTTGTGTGTTACTATTTTTGGACACTTGGTGTTTCAACCCTCATGGCTTGATTTGATTCTGAATAATTATAAAAAGACATGAAAATGTAAAATATCAGATCATAATATCTAAGTATTATTTTAATAAATCATAAATATTACTTTAACGACAATTTAAAAATGTTTATATTCATTTATCAACAAAAGAGAAAAATCACATTATAAATTCAATTAAAGATTTATAATTTTTTTAAAATTATTTGATCTTTTTCAATCAAAAAAAAATTTTGTTTATTCTTTAAGAGCTGGTGGAGACTTGGACCATTATGTTTTTCATCTCGAAAAGCAAGCTTCCACGTTGTCATGGTGCATTAACGTGAAAGTTAATATTTTCGAGCATTAATTTGAAGTAATTTTTTCCCACTCTTTTTTATTCCTTTCAATACCTACCCTCTTCCGCCTTTCATTCTATCCATTATCCCTGCCTACACAACATTGCGTATTAACATATGGATTTTAAAAGCCAATGGTTGATTTACCTTTAAAATTAGAGACCATAAAATTTTACGGGTAATTACTGTAAAAGAAGAATAATTAATAAGAATCAACAAATTGTTAACTGACCGTAATTTGTTAAGCACATTCTGCCTAATTTTCTTTTTTGTGCCGCTTCATTAATCGTCATATAAAATGGATCGCCAACGATCAAGGCCACAAATGTGGATACAAGCATTATATCAAATGTGCTAGTTTCATCTAAATTATTCGTATGTGTAATCCAATGCCAACATTAACTCAAATAAAATCAAAGACACACATAATAAGCACATGTTACTTGTTATCTTCTTTCATGTAATGCACCCTGAGCATCGAAAGACTGAAAACATTAATAAGATACATTCATGCTCATGGAACAATTTTTTGTTATCTTGGTCAAACAATAGCCAAATAAAGTAGTAAATAAAAATTTTGAATGGAAAATACAGCATATTATATTTTTCTCGCTTTGTTCAAGGAACATATATGACAAATTTTGACTAACTGTGATGGTGTCTAAATTGGCTGACTTAATGTCTAAGGCACCAAAATTTTCATACCAAATGTTTCGACACAAGTAATTTCCGTATCACAATGTAATGTAGTCAAAGAGATCCAACTAGTTGTTTCTTCATAATGTGAAATGGGAATTTTAGGTTGTTACAATGGTACATCATTTCTTTAACAAAAGTAAGCATAAACGAGAAGGCTGTGGTTTCACCTGTTTTATACAATCGACAATGAAGAAGCCATGCATGTAGGCTCTTAGAAGATTAGTACCAATCAAATTTGTCAAATTCAACCTCTCAAGGTCCTCCTTTGTCAGAAATTTGAAGTCATCATATATAGTTGTTTGTGCACCCTCCTCCATCTCTTACTGTAATGACAAAGCCAAAAGGGTGTTGTTACCACTGGAACAAAGGTCGAAATTGACCGAATTTGAGATGTAATCTCAAGAACAAGAGTCAATAAAATCTTGAGATCAAACCGCTAAATTTTCCAAGTAAGAACACCATTCGGGGAGCAGCCCATTAAGCCACCGCTACTAAACACACATATATCATTTATCGTCTAGCTGTCTACCGCCGGTCATGCAATCCCCTCGGGAACAACCAAAATGTCAATGAAAGATCAAAACATATGTAAACTATAGAGGAAGAAATATATAAATATATAACACATTTGATTAAACACATTAAAATTGTTAGTCGTGAATAAAATAAATTAGAATTGGCAATAAATGGCTATAAAGCAATCAATAAAAGATCAATAAACTATAAAGGAATAAAGATACAAAATATGTAACATATTTAATTTGAACATATTCAAATTGTAGTCATGAATGGTATGAAATTAGAACTGAGATAAAGCAATCAAGGTAAAATCAAAGTCCAGCTTGTCAATGTTCATGCAGATTCTTTTTAATTCCTTCAATCCATCAAAGGCACATTCTCGATCTGCTTTGACAATTTTTTCTCACATAAAATCATTAGATAGGTGGATTTAGGCTAAAATAAAGGACGGGGTCGCCAAAGGCATTTCGCCTTAGTGATTATCCAATTGCAAACCCAAACAAGTTGGAAGCCAGTTGTAATGCCCACGACATGCTTATAAGAATGTATAAGAAAATAAGTCAAGACAGTAATCTTGCAACTAGTCACATTATGCACTTAAAACTTCCATAGCAGAATCTCGCAATCATCTTAAATTGTTGATGTCACCACTTAACTTATTTTAAAAAAATTACTTGCTATACGTTGTCCTTGTGTCCAGCTTATATATGGGCAAAAGCTCCACATTTTTTCATATTAGATTTAAAAACTATTCACTAGCCAAGAATAGTGTCTTGAGAAAGATGATTAATATTTGGGTATTTTTATCCATTTCCTAAATGATACATGTATAATAAAATAAGCAACATATCACGTAATTCTTCAAGACTGTTACACCCACAAGTCTAAAAGTAATCTAAATTCTCAAATTAACTCGATGCTTCATTTTCTAGAACTCTGGAACACCTTTTAGAACATGGAAGAAACAATCGAATATCAAGGTTCAGTCCACAAAAACCATGGGGGGAGGTGGAAGGGAACACATTTTTCTACCAAAAGTGCATTTAAACATGTCTAATCAACATTAACAAATTAGTCACAACATTATGGATCTAAGAACATAGCACATAAAAATGCACAGATATCATGCAATAATGTGAAGTTTTCCCAAAGATTGAACCATTTAGAAATCATTTAAACTGGACAAGTGGAAAATAATACCTTCATGGAGAACGTTATTATAAAGTGGACAAATTTATAGAGTTTTCTTTAGTCATGGTCCACAAAGAACACAGGTAAAAAGATGGAATTATTTGCATATGAGAATTGCTCACCATCTCAGGATCTCATATTCTAACAATATGATTATCAGTAGTAATCAACTTCGATC
Organism: Tetrastigma voinierianum; assembly: GCA_016808115.1. Lineage (NCBI taxonomy): Eukaryota > Viridiplantae > Streptophyta > Magnoliopsida > Vitales > Vitaceae > Tetrastigma > Tetrastigma voinierianum. Next base: position 202,411 of record JAEQBH010004686.1, read on the forward strand.
GTTCAGAATTAAGAGTTTGATGCCACTTGATGTCCAATATTGGACTGCCATACCTATAAAGCAAAGAAAGTTTAAGAAAAGAAAGTTTGACCCGCTTTTTAGCAGAATATCTAGTGTGATGCATCTATCCGGTTAAGGTATACTTACATGCATCCTTTAATTCGAATAGGATATGAAGAACGCAAATCATATATCGTAACTCGCATATTTGGCTAGCAAGAATGAGTCTCAGAAACTCCAGCCTGGAAATAATGGTAACAAAGGTTGTAATTTTTAAAAATCCGAATAGGTCCGATCATAGTTAAAATCATACATTAATAAATTAAATTACAAGGTCACAAATGAATTTTTTTTTTTTGATAAATATCACAAATTAATAATTAAGTATGAGGTTCCACAAGAAGAATGCTTATGATCGAAGATCGTGCATAACTGAAATTATTCTTCCAAGTTAAGAGAAGAGTACACATTGTCACCGATTCTGATAGCCAGAAGCGTTGCCTTTTTCATTTTGCTTTTATCGAGCTGCCTCTCGTCTACATGTTGATATAAATAACTAGGATCCTTTTCTTCATACTATTAATGATATCCTCTAAATTTCAATCATTCTTTATCAAATGTTAGCCAAATCTACCAGAACGCCTGTAACACTCCTTTAGTCAAATAAATTCCTAAAATTCAACTCCTCCTGTATGAATTCATTATTCATTCTCAAGACTTCATTCCTTTTCAAGGTGGTAGGAGGACTTGCACCCTTCTAAATGTTGTTTACCCACTTTGTCTTCCAAACCCTCAGTGCAATAATCTCCTGAGAATTCCAAAGACAAGGTGTTCTCTATTCCCTTACTCCTAATTCTTCACTTTATTAAAACATCCATTTTCATCCATTGCCACAAGTGAAAAGCCGCAAAGAGGAAAGCTATTATTCAACCCTGAAAACGTAGTGGAATCACAAATGGACCAAGACTGGCCAACATATGTCTAAATTGAACACCAAGAATAACCATGCAACAGCTGAATTCCAACTAAACCAAGAGGGTAATAAATTCCTCGACAAACATCTCCACCATGGAACTCCTCTTAGTAATTAGCTGACACACCCTTACCCTTCCGAAGTAAGGGGCAGCTTCATTAGCACTCCACAGATCTCCAACCATACCTCTAACGACTAGAAACTCCCCGCGGAAGCGGCCGCATGCTTCGCTTAAAACCTCCTATAAAAAATTTTCTAAACTTATGATTTTATAAAATTTTCTAAGAAGATACCAGATACAGATACATGTCCCCATAAACTCGTATAAGCATCCAATTTCATACTTATATTCAAAATATGGCAACCAAAGATACTAACACATTCTCACAAAACTACTCATGTACATACATATGTTCCATTATACATATTCAAAGTATTTTCATATAATATTCCTTTCATTAATAAAGACTTGTACAATGTCGTGACAAACCCTATGTTCTAAATACTCACATTGCACTGGAAAATAGTTTAAATACAAAATATTATTAAACAGCTCGTTGAGTGTATGCTGAGTAAATGTTTTGCTTTTTCAAAATATCTCAAAACTGTAAAACTCCCTTTGTCAAAGATATCGGTTTTGTCGCTATCTTTAAAGTTTCTAAAACTTTCAGACTTGCTTGCTTTTTAAGTGTTTACAAACTTTTTAATACTTGCTTGCTTTTAAAAGTTTATAAAATTTTCTCAATTCTCTCATTGTTTGCTTACCTTGCTTTGAAAAGTTTCTTAAAACCTTTCACAAACCTTTTGCTTTAAAAGTTTAAACTTTTTCATAAAAACGGAGCTTGGCTCAACCGCATGCTTGAAATAACTGAGCCCGGGCTCAACCGCTTGCTTTAAAATCCCACTGAGTTTGGTTTCAAACCGATCGCTTTGAAATCTAAACGTGAGCTCGCTCAACCAAGCTTAGCTAAACTCTCCGGTTCGCACTGTGAACCACTTACGATTTTTCAAAACTCGTATATTATGCTCATAAAAACATCAAACTAATCGGAGGCCTATTTTTGCTTACATCAGACTTGCCAATCACTTTGGGTTCAACATCGCTCTGGAAGGACCCCGGTCCCAAGATCACCTTTTTTCCTGTAATACAGAACTGACCGGTCGCCATCACCATAATTTAGTTAGAGCTCATAACCTTATATACTCTGTGACGCGCTACCTGGCCTTGAACACGATGTATGTCCCACGCTTGGCCGACCCAGCAAACTAAACGGCATGAGATCCACACCACCGCACGCACGAATACCGACCCGCTTCTCGCTAGGTCTAGTGAAGGCCTCGTTTTTTACAAACATTCTTTTGCTTGCTTGCTTGCTATTGCTTTTGAAAAATGGTTTTACAATTTAAACCATTTGCTTGTTTGCTTGAAAATCGTTTAATTATTCAAAAACCATTTACTTACTAAGTTACAAAGATGGTTTACAATTTAGAAACCATTTACTTACTTTTCAAAATGGTTTAACTCAAACCATTTGTTGCTGCTTGAAAATGGTTTAATTATTCAAAAACCATTTACTTACTTGTTTGCTTCAAAGATGGCTCAGACTCAAACCATGAAATACCAAAGGTGAAAACGCTTATAATAATAATAATACACTAGTATTTGGAAAATGAGTTTAGAACACTCACATCTTTGCTTGCTAAACTTGGAGCACGCTCAATAACTTTCCTGCCTTTGCTTTTGTTCACACACTCCGATGTAATAGATCACACACAAGACAACCAAGCAATTTGCACACTTGGTGCTACAATTAAAATTTTCAGAAAATATTTGGGGCCCCAAATGTCATTCATAGGCATATGGCTAGATTATAGACTAAAGGGACTTTCCATATAGTCTAAAAACACCCGAAAACATTTCTGAAAATTCTATCCGGACTGTTCGAATAAAACTCAATTTAACCAAACTCGTCAGTATCACAATCCCGAAATTCAAATTCTGCACCGTCCAAAATAGTCCCAAAATTTCCTGGCACCTTAACCCACTAAAAAATCGGACTGAATTTCTTATGGTCTCTAAGAATATTCCAAGCCATTATATAGTCTTTAGTACCAAATAACACAAGAGAAAATTTCCTACTCTTCGAATGACGAAAAACCAAGATTTTAAAAGTCCACGCGTAGCTTCGTCAAGCAGAAGAACTTTTACCTACTGGTCCGGAAGTGCGACCACTGTAACATGATCCAGAAAACTAAAATTTGGGTTTTTCGTGAATTTACTCGAATTTCTGAAACTCAGGTTTTTACTCACAGAAATTTCGTCGCTGTAGAAAGCACTTTTCGTGTTTATCCCGACAGTAATCCGACTCCGCCGATTTTCATAAATCCGAGAAAGAAATAAAGAAGAAAAAAAAAAAATCCAAATACATCCTCTCTCCACGCCCGTGAATTTCCTTTTCGTCATCCCTACTTCGCCTTGCTTTAAATTTTTTTTTTTTTTTCTCGATGTGGACCCACATGTCCCTTTTATTTCATTTCTTGGTCCGTCTAAGCTCAAACAATTTATTTTGTCCCTGGCTTTCAATTTTATTTATCCTAATTGAATATTTCTTAAGTATTTGCCATTTTCTAATTTTCTAAAACTCGCTTTCAGTTTCACTTTAAACTCACGCCTGTGAAATTCGTAAAATATTCCGACTGGCTCGGAATTTAACGAAACTTTTCTAGGTCACTAGATTTCGCGAGACTTAACTTAACCCACAGCTCCATCTCACTATCCGAGATCTAAGAATTTTCAGACTTCCCTCGAAAATTATGGCAATTCATTATTATTATTTTATCATTTAACCTTTCATTAATTATACTTTCACCCTCAACTTTCCTTAATCAGAAATTTGTCCTCAAACATTTAAATATTGCAAATCCAACTTCAAATTCCTACTACGGCCCATCTCTAACTTAATTATGCCTTATATATCCTTTGCTAAATGACATTTTGCACTTGCTTTAAGTACCAAATTCCTGCACCAAAATTTATAATTCCTTAATTTCATCTCCAAAATACTACAATGTGACACTCGTAATTTTATACACCCCCACAAGACATGTACCGTACACTCTCTCTGATCGGTGTTACAAAATCCTTCCCCTCTCAGAACATTTCGTCTCGAAATGAATAAACTAAACTCCAAAAGAAAGGAAACGAAAATACCTCATCCGAAAAATAAGTGAAGGTACTAACGGCGCATCTGAGCCTCTGGCTCCCAAGTAGCTGCCTCCCTCTCATGATTCTACCATAAGACTTTAACTAATGGAATCACTTTGCTTCTCAACACATGTTCCTTGCGATCTACAATCCGCATGTGCATCTCCTCATAAGTCAAATTCTCCTTAATCGCACCGGTTGCTCTCTCAATACATGTGAAGCTGATCCTCGATATATTTCTTAACATCGACACATGGAATGTATCATGTATCTTTGATAACTCGGGGTAACTTCAATTTGGTAGTTATCAGCCCCACTTTGGCTCTCACGATCTCATATGTCCACATACTCCTGACTGCTTGCCTCGTTTCCCAAATCTCAACACACCTTCCTAAAGGGAAATCTTCAAAAGACTTTATCACCTATTTCAAACTCCGCAAGTCTCTACGAGACTTGTCCCGCATAGCTTTTCTATCTATCTCACTATCTTAAAGTTATCATGAACAACTTTCACTTTCTCTCTCCTTGAAGTGATCCGTACTAGCTCAGTGGCCTACTAGTCTTCTCACCAACCTCATCTCAAGACACTGAGTCCTACATTTCCTACCATACAACGCCTAAAATGGAGCCATATCTTATACTCAAGCCGATAATGACATTGTAGTAAACTCCATTAGCATAAGGAGAGGCATCCAAATCCCTTCAATTCCATCACACAAGCTCAAAGATATCCTAACGCCTCGAATAGCCCTTCTCGACCACCACATCCGTCTCGAGGATGAAATGCCGTTTCAAATGAAGGCGAAGTACTCCAAGTCGCTTGCAAATCCAAAGCAAACCTCGGATGTGAACCGGGTCTCGAATCAAACTATCGGGAATCGAACCCCATGAAGTCTCACTATCTCGTCCATACAATTGGGCCAACTTTTCTAAAGAATCCTCAACATTAACCGGTAGAAACAGCGCACTTTGTTAATCGATGTACATCACCCATATCAGATCATGTTGCCTCCAGTCCGTGGAAGACCTGTGAACAAAAATCCATGTGAATCTTCTCCCATTTCCACACTCGGAATAGGAGTAATCGGTGATCTCTCCCCGCGCCTATGATGCCTCGCCTTCACTGGCCGACAAGTTAGGGCACCTAGAAACGAACTCTATCTCTTTCTTCATCCCATTCCACCGCAATGCTCTTCAAAGTCCCGTACATCTCGGGTACTACTCCGGATGCATAGCATACGCAGCATGAATGTGTCTTCTTCCATAATGTCTCTACCGGGGCTTACCCGCACCACACGGCGCCATCATCCTAATTTGAAACCTCGCTTTCCTTTTCTATCTCTTCCTTAAGCATAATCATCCTGTGGATCCCCGCGACCGCCCCGCCAGAATCCGATCCACTAAAGAGGTCTAACATGAAACGCGCCAACAAGGCTCCCCGAATCCTCAACCTCCAATATCACCCTAAAGCCTCGTGATCCACCAATAGTGGAAGATAACTGAGGTCTCATGTGAGACAAAGAACTCCTCCGTTGCCTACTCAAGGCATCCGCTACGACATTAGCTTTTCCCCGAATGGTACTGGAGTAGTACGCCGTAGTCTTTAATCAGCCTCAAGCCATCTTCTTGTCTCAGGTTTAACTCTTTTGCGGTGAAAATATATTGAAGCATTTTATGATCTCAGAAAAGATCCTACAAGGAAATCACCTTAGCATAAGTAATGTCTCCATATTTTTAGGGCAAACACGACCGCCGTAGTTTTTCTAAGTCGCGGTGTAGGTAAATTTCCTCATGCTTCTTTAGCCGCCTGTAGGCATATGCAATCACCCCATCATTCCGCATCAAACACAACCAAGGCCCGCCTCGAAGCATCACTCCAGAAACCACAAACCATCTTCCATCGGGGTAAAGTTAGAACCGAGTCAAGTCAAATCACTTTCAACTCTTCAAAACTCACACTGTGCATCTACGCAATCATACTTAACATTCTTTCCTCACACTGGGTCGTGGGCCGCATCTCGAGAACCCTCAACAAACTTCCTATAGTACCCCGCTAAACCAAGGAAGCTTGACCTCCTGACATTCTTGGTGGTTTCCAATTTACCACTCCGCTTCTATTTTCTGGGATCCACACTCACCCCCCTCGCCCGAGATCACATGACCCAGAATGCCACCTGGCCAAGCTAAACCGACACTTGCTCAACTTGGCATACAACCTGTCTCCCTTGTGGTCTCGCAACACAATCCCCGTGCTCGAATGTTCCTCCTCGAACTACCCGAATACACTAGGATATCATCAATAAAGACTATGACGAACCTATCCAAATACCTACCGAATACCCGCCCATCAACGATAAACGCCGCCGAGCATTAGTCAAACCAATGGCATCATCGAAACTCATAATGTCCGTAGCGTGTCCTCGACGTACTTAGGTACATCACTCTCCTGCACCCTCAACTGATGATACCCCGACCTCAAGTCTATCTCGAGTACACTTGGGGACCCTCGGAGCCAATCGAATAACTCATCGATCCTGTGGAGGCCACTCATCACGGATGGTAACTCGCTTAATTTCCTATAATCTATACACAACCGCAAACTCCATCTTTCTTTTCACGAAGAGAACTAGAGCTCCCATGGGGATATGCTCCTACTGGATGAATCCCTTACTCAATTCCTTCTTAACCGAGCCTTAAGTTCCTCAACTCAAGTAGAGCCATCCTATATGAGGAATGGAAATCTGCCCACCCTGATCAAATCAATGGTGAACTCCACTTCTTCTCTCGAGGTAAACCCGCAATATCATCCCAAATACATCCTGAACTCTCTAACAACTGAATCTTATCCAATATACCCCTCCTTCCCGTTCCACCACATAGCTTTCAGATAACCTCGACATCTTACGCAAAGATTCTCCCTCAGGCCGCCACATGAGATCGTACAGAAGATAACTCTTTACTTATTCCTCCGAACTTTACCTCCAATTTCCTCGCCTATTCAAATTTACTTCCTTTATAACAATCTAATGTGGCTCTATGGCGAGATAGCCAATCCATGCCGGTAGAACCATCAAAATCTCATATCTATACACAAGATCCGCTCGGGAACTCGTCCCTCAATCGAACTCTACTATCTCGACTCACTCGCCCTCGAGAACAACCCATCTCCACCGAAGGGAAATCCTCATACGACCCTCCAATGGTCGGGTCTCTCATTCAAACGACCTAAGAATGGCTTGATGCAATGAATGCGTGAAATTCCGGTCCACTATCGTATATGCATCATGATCAAGGATAGAAATAATACCAATGACTACATCCGAGTCGTGATCCAAAGATCTTACCGGAGTCACAAAGATATACTCCGCCTCGAAAGTGGCTTCGCTCGTATCCCCTCGCACGCTTCTACTTACCACGGCTTATCGTGCAACAGGCTGGCCCTCATTCGAAACCTCTCCCCGTCGACTCAGGTGGCTCATCTCTCGTAATCGGGCAGCTAGGATCAAGGCACCGGATGTCTCCCGCACCAATCAGCTGAGGGCACTCCCTAATGTAATGGCCTTCCTGGCCACAATGGAAACACCCTGTACCGAATCTCCTACACTCCCCATGGTGTCGCTTCTGACACATGTGACATACAGGAGGAATACTCTGGGTGCCACTGCTAGCAACCGGGGCCTCACTGATCTCGACTAAGAGATAGCCTCGACCGCGACCGGCCTCTATAACCTTCTCGCTTCTTCGCCGTGACCGTCCCGAGCTTTGTCTGGGACGCACCCGGTGCACTCCTCTTACTCTTACTCGTTTACTGCATAACTCCAGAGTGCTACTCAACTCGAGCGCCAACTAAGTCCCCAAATCTATTTCGAGGAACCACCGATAAATGCACTCCTCGATCCTCCGTGCCGTAGTCCCGATAAAACCTTGCACTTCGTAGACTTCATCCGCTGAATATAGGAACCAATCTAATCCACCTCGAGAACTTCTTCATATTCCGAATAATCGACATGCTCCTCGTTTCCACCTAACTCCTCAATTTTTTGAATCCTTAGCGACTGGAGGAAAGAATCCGCTGAATTCGTTGAAATTAGTCCCATGCTATACCATTAGGATACCTCTCCACGGCTGCCCCACCACCTTTAGCCCCGTTTTCCATTAGACAACCGGAAAACAAGACTCTTGCTCATTCTCAGGCACCCTATAACTCCATACTTTGTTTACTCTATCTAGCCATAATTCAGCCGCTTCTCGGATCACCACTCGCCATTATACGGCTTGGCGCCCGCTCAGACTCTATCAACCTCCCTGCCTCTTCGTAACCTCCCAGTGGCGGTGGAGGCCGCGACTCGACGGTCGCTATGGCGCTATCTCGTGCACCGTGGCCACTTTTCTAAAATAAACAATCCCGGCACTCGAAAGCCCTCCGGTGGCCTGTGGGATGGTCCAAAATCGACCTGGCTGAGGCCGATTCACAGAGGCTGAGGGAACCACCACGTGCTCATCTCCTCACAGTACTACAGACATTGGGAGCCTTTGGAATAACTCTCCTAGGATGACCTCTACGTCCTCTTCCTGACATAGTGATGTAATTACCAATAATCAACTTTTTAATACTTTGAATCACTTGATATGTAAGTACTCTAAGTCGAAATACGATGGCTGCCATAATCCATGCCTCCGATACCACCTCAAGGTGGGCACTGCATCCTAGGTTATTATATACAACCTTCGTCTCGACACTCAATTCCTGATAACACCCCCAACCCCCTTCCAAAGGCGTGGGCGTGTCGCCACTCCACGTAGATCCCCAACCGCTACTCTAACGACTAGAAACTCCCGTGAAGCCGGCCGCATTGTTTGCTAAACCTCCATAAAAAAAAAATTTTCTTTTCTAAACTTTTATGGATTTTATAAAATTTCTAAGAAGATAACAAACAAGATACAGACATGTCCCAAATCTCGTGATACATCCACTTCATACTATATCCAAAATATGGCAACCAAAGATACTAACACATTCTCACAAAACTACTCTATGTACATACATATGTTCCATTATACATATTCAAAGTATTTTCTTACATAATATTCTTACTAACAGCACTTGTATAAATGTCAGACAAACCCTATTATGCTCCAAATGGGCTCGCAGACTCAGGACTGGAAAATAGTTTTTAAAATACAAAATAATGAGCTAAACGAAATTCATAGATATGCTTTATAAAACGCTATTTTTCCAAACATCTCAAACTCAGAAACTCTCTTTTACAAGATATTTTCCAGGTCGCTTGCTTACTTTAAAGTTTCTAAAACTTTCTCAGATTGCTGCTTAAAAGTTTACAAAACTTTTACTTGCTTGCTTTTAAAAGTTTATAAAATTTTTCACCCTCTGCCACATGACTCCTGGCTTGAAAAGTTTCTAAACCTTTCACAAACCTTTGCTTTAAAAAGTTTCTCAAAACTTTTTCATAAAACGGAGTTTCGCCCAACCGCATGCTTTGAAAATAAACCGAGCCCGCCTCAACCGCTTGCTTTAAACCCACTTGAGAGTTGCTCAACCGATCGCTTGAAATCTAAACTGAGCTCGCTCAACCGTCAGCTTTAAACTCTCCTAAGCCTCGCGACCAGAACCAATGGTCGATTTTTCAAAATCGTATATTATGCTCATAAACATCAACCACCTGAGTTTATTTTTGCTTATCAGATTCTAGTGAACACTAAGCCTGGCGACCGTGTTTAAGGGAAGGACCTGTGGTCCGCATCACCTTTTTTTTTTCCCAATATGGTGAAATTGGACTCGGGTCGCCATCACCATAATTTAGTTAGAGCCATAACCTTATATACTTCGCAGACGTGCTGCTACTCTGGGCCTCCTTAAATGCATGATGTATGTCCTACTTTTCTGTCACTGCGCAAACTAAAATGTACGTATGGTGATCCTAACACTACCGCACGATTTTAATACCGACCGCTTTCATAGAACTGGTGGAAGGCCTGCTTTTCACAAACATTCGCTGCTTGCTTCGTCATTGTTTTTTGAAAAATGGTTTTACAATTTAAAACCATTTGCTCGCTATTGAAAAATTGGTTTAATTATTCAAACCATTTACTTACTTTTGCTGTTGAAGATGGTTTACAATTTAGAAACCATTTATTTATTTCTTCAAAAAAATGGTTTAACTCAAAACCATTTGCTGTTGCTTGAAAATGGGTTTAATTATTCAAAAACCATTTACTTATTTGTTTGCTTGAAAGATGGTTTGTACTCAAAACCATGAAATACCAAATAAGAAACAGCTTATAATAATAATAATAATACACTAGTATTCGGGAAAAAATGAGTTTAGAACACTCACATCTTTGCTTGCTAAACTCGGAGCATTGCCCACAACTTTCCGCCTTTGCTTTTGCAAATTTCACACACTCGATGTATTAGATCACTAATGCTCACATAACCAAGCACTCGCACTTGGTGTTATAATTGTACTTTTTAAAATATTTAAATTCTAAATTATTCATGTGCATATGGCTAGATTATATACTAAAGGACTTTCCATATAGTCTAAAACACCAAAACATTTCAAAATTCTATCCTGACTGCTCTGAATAAAACTCGAAATTTTAACCAAACTGCCGTAAAACAAGCCCCGAAATTCACTCGACCGGGTCCGAAAATAGTCCCAAAATTTCCTAAAATTCCTAAACTCACTCTAAAACTTGGGACTCTAATTTATGGTCTCTAAGAATATTCCAAGCCATTATATAGTCTTTAGCTCGAAATAACACAAGTAGAAAATCTCCTACCCTTCGAAACTCGACGAAAATCCAAGATTTTGGTGTCCACGCTGCAAATTTCAGTCACAGAAGAATCTTTACCTACTCAACCGAAAAGCGCTGACCACTCAGAATGGCAGATCCGGCAAAAAACCAAAATCTGGCTTTTCAAATCCCACCGAATCTCCTGAAACTCGTGTTTTTGGTACTCACGCCAGCCCCTCGTCAAGCAGAAGCACTTTTCGTGGTTTATCCCGACAACCACTGCCGATTATAAACTGAGAAAGAAATAAAAGAAGAAAAAACTAAAATTACATCCTCTCTCCACGCCTCTGTGAATTTCGTCTGCCACTTCATTTGCTTTAAATTTTTTTTTTTTTCTTCATGTGGGACCCATATGTCCTTTATTTCATTCGTCCGTCTAAGCCCCGAAACAATTTATTTTGTCCCGGTTTCAATTTTATTTATCCTAATCGAATATTCTTAAGACGCCATTTTTCGAATTTTTAAAATCCCGCTGTGTTTCACTTAAACTCGTCGCCTGTAAATTCAGAAAATATTCCGACCGTCTCGAATTTAACGAACTTTTCTAGGCTCACAGATTTCGCTGAGACGAACTTGAACTGAAAGGGGTACCCATTTCACAATCCGAGATCTAGAGAATTTTCGAGACTTCCTGAAAAATTACTAGCACTATTATTATTATTTTACTATTTAAACTTTCATTAATTTATACTCACCCTCAACTTTCCTTAATTGTAAATTTGTCCTCAAACATTTAAATATTGCAAATCCAACTTTTGAAATTCCTACTATGGCCCATCTCTAACTTAATTATGCCTTATATATCCTTTTTGCTAAATGACATTTGTACTCCCTTGCTTTAAGTACCAAATCTCGGTACCAAAATTTATAATTTCCTAATTTCATCTCCAAAATACTACAATGACACTCACTCTTATACACCTACAAGATTGCATCAGACACTCTCTGGATCTGGTGTTACAACAATGCTTAAAGAACAATAACTCATATCCTTTAGGAGATCTTAACTCCCATCCACTTATTCCATCTATACCACCTCGTAGTTCACAGAAAAATAATAACATAATATGCTTCCAACTTGAATCTATCTGCTCTAATGCTTAAAGAATGAAAAAGGGCTTTAAAAAGGCCTCTCAAAAAGCATATTAACTTTCTAATTGAAAACAAGCCACAAAAAGGCATCATCTTTAGAAGGGGGTTAATTTGAAAAGAAAGGGTCAGGAATAAATGATATCAAATTAAAAGAATCAGAGAAAGCTCGAGGCAAAGAAAACCCAAAGAGATTACCAAACTCACCAAGATTCCAGCCACAGTTAAAACACAAATAAAATTAAGAATACCTAGACAATGTCCTTTCTAAGGAGACTACAATTCCCTCGCATTCACATCAAGTTTTATTCAATATATCCTTGGTCATATACATAAATGTCTAAGATGCTACATATAATATGATCAAAACCCAAGAAAGGTTTGTGAGCTTAATACATGGAGACACAATTCAATTATTTTTTTTTTTTAAATTAAGATCACACGCACTTTACATTTCCAACATGATCTTATATTATGAATGAGATATTTTATTTTTTTTGAGCAGAATGAACGTAATGGTAAATTAACAACAATAATGTACTTTTTTATATAGAATGCAATTTTTTTTTATGTTTGATGAATGATATCTTACCTTCCCGAACTACCTAACAGCCCATGAGGAATCCCCATCTCCAACAACCCAATGCAATACCTCCCAAAAATTTAACGCATACAATAAGAAATCATTAGGAAAAGGAAATAATGATGATAATTATGACGAAGATGATGCTTAGGAAAAGGAAACAATGATGGTCATCATCATATAAAACTCTAATGTTGTTACCCTCGAGAAACTCATAATTATTGTAAAAATCATTAGAAAAGGATATAACATGAATGATAATGCTTAAGAAAGGAAAGAAACTACATAGGGAAAACTCCCAATGCTGTTACCTCCTAAAAATTGATTGCTTATAGTAAGAAATTATTGGGAAAAGGAAATAATAATAGTGATTATCATACTCAGGAGAAGGACAAAAATTGTTAAGGAATAGGAAATATGTTGCTGATGATTTTTTTTTTATTTCTTTTAATAAGTGGAAAGGCCGATGATGATAAGCATCATCACGAACCAACTTTTTCATCAGTTCTACTTTTTCATCATTTTACAGTTTTCCACATGACAATCAAATCTACACAACCATAAGATGGTTAAAATAATGAAAACCCACAGATCATATTAGGTCTCCCCATAACAAGTTCGTAATTACAACAAACAACTAATTTCATATTTATTGAAAAATCTTCAATCGCAAGGACTCTGGGCTTAGAATAATACAAGGAAATGGGCCATTGCTCATGCAAAAAAAAATGAATCCCTATTTGCTAGCTTTTCAAAATGAGTCAATGTCAAGTCTATGTGAACACCTTTCCTTCCTAATGGCTGGTGACACTACTACGTACAACCGGGATTCGGGAAGTGAGAATAGCTACCTAATAAATATCCCTCAGAGGTGCAACAACATCTCTCCCAATTAACCGATGATCTGCTCTCATATCAAAGCCTTCAATATAATGGCACCATCCTCACCACCACAAGCAACCGTGCCATGAAGATTACCGGGCTGAAAAACAAGATTCTTCAGCTCAATGCCATCAATATTTTAATAATCGAACTTTCTCTGATCAAGTAAAGAATACAAGCTGACACTATAATCATTGAAAGATTCAACAATCTTGAGATACGCGATTTAGAGTCGGGGACGAGAGTGCTAAGAGAGGAGAGGGAAACGCCCCTAAGAACAAATAAGTCAAAAGCAAAGATATAAAACCCAACATAAAAGAAGTTCAATAAAGATTATATGGAAGACATAGCATAATGATAAAACTCGTCGAATTAATTCTAAGATGACCGTAAGAGGGCAAGACAAAGCAAGTCACAAGACCGTTGATCATATGCAATATCTCTTCCCATCCCGTCAAACACGTAACAAATAAGCATAACCATAAGTCGCCTCGTCACACCTCCGCCGTTACATGTTGCAAGTAACAACACTCGCTACTCGTTATCCTTAGAACAAGCCATGTTAATGAAATTAAGCCATGTTATAAATTAACATGTTAACACCCTGAACACGTTAATGAAAGAGCTAAAAAATTAAGCCAATAAATTTCCTGGATTCAACTCCTAGTTTTTATTTTTTATTTTTGATAGGTGGAATCAACTCTTAGTTTTAAAAGGCACAAAGGTGCACCTAGGCAACAAGACGCAACACAATGCACCCACCTATGAAATGAAATGTGACATTGATGGCTATCAATTTTATAAAGTATGATTCAAAATCTAATTGAATGAATAAAAATTTAAAATTCCTAACATTTTAAAAAAAAAAAACATGCAACAAAAAAAATGTAACAAAATTACATACATTTTAATAAATACTAATAATATCAATAATAGAAGTGTTTAAAGAGGAAAATAAAGTCTACAAGGCATGCCTCTTCAATAGTGAGTGGTTTGCTTGAGCATAGGTGCACCTTTTAGAACTATGATTTAACCATCTATCATTAACACTTAAGGATGCACAAATAATTTTCATACAGGACTACAACTTTAAATAAAGTTAAAAAATTAAACCTTGGAATTCGCAAGCTATAATGACTTCCATATTTTGCATGTAGACAAACGGAACGATCAATACACAGAATGCAAGCTAATAGTCATCGCCCAAGATCTATCGGGCAAGAAAATATTAAGCAATTCAAATTTTAAAACCATGTAAAGATTATGAAAGGAAATTGACTAGTAATTATTTTCAGCAATTCATAATCAAAATTAAATATTTTGCAGTTATAATAGGCAAAGAACTTTGAAAAATGAATATAAATAATCTTATAAATGATGTAAAGGTAAAGATCGAGGTAAGTCAACCACAAACACTCTAGTGTGCATGAAGATGTCAAGCATACAATGAGATGATCCGATAATTCCCAATAAGAAACAAATAAAGCTTGGCCAGAATTAAATAAGAAAGTACCACAAAATATGCCTACCACATTGCAAACTATATCACAAATTGTTCCAAATGATCTCCGTAGTTTTGTATAATCGACATCCACACAATACTATCTACAAGAACTCATATGACTTGCACACATACCAAGCTTATTTTCCTAATGGCAACCTAATCGTTGGTTTCATGTGTAAGTCCAAAGATGCATTATGGGCCCAAACTCAAAACAAATAGGGGCTTTTAGGAAAGGCAACTTCACATTGTATTAAAACTTGATGTCTCGAGTTTGTCTTCTATACTACTATCCCTCCCCCAAAAGGTAACATGTAAGGCCTCCTATACATTATGGACACGAATCTCTAACCCATTAAGACTTTTAAAAATCTAATAACTTAACACCTAAAATAAACAAAGTTCACAAGGTAACATGAGAAGCTCGACAAGGACCAATATTTCTAAATTTTAGGTTCCCTTTATCATCAGATCAATGTGACCAAGCATGATGAACAAAACAACAAATGCAGAATTACATTTTCTAACATTCGAACATGCAAAGAACCATCTTCTTCCAAGAAGATGATTATATAATATATATGCATCTAATATATATTCACATACTTTTGAGAAACAAAGTTATTTTGGCAGGCGAACCAGCTAATATGTTAATAGTGTAAAAGTTCCTTCAATTAATCATAATTTTTTTCTACCTCTTATAAGGGAGCCACAGTGATTTTTTTTCTAAAAAATTTGGTGGATTACTAAAGAGGTCCATATGACACCACCAACAATGATAGCACTTCTAACCATTTGTTTACCTTGTTAAAGGATTGTCATCCTTCTTGTATTTATCTTAAAATGATTAAAGATGCTTATTTCTCGTTTCAAAAAATAAAACCGAAAAGGAAAAAAAATAAGAATACTATCTTACAACTATATGGATGTTTGTCATCAAGGAGTTTCGGGTGTCTTCTTTCCATTCTAGTGAAATGTAGATTAAGATCGAGATCGGCCAACATGGCCATGTGGCCTACTTGATAGAAAAACGGTCACGTTTAACAAAGGCCCTCGATAAACCAGTCAAATGGGTACCTGAAAGTTCATCGCGCCTCCTTTTCCTCCTAATGATGGAGATTAAAATCGGGTCGCCTGCTAGAGCTTATGGGGCCTTACTGATAGAAGCCTCGTCAACAATATGAGGCCTGGAAACAAGTACAATGGGTATTGGTGGCATTTTCAAGAACCATGAGGGTAACGTCATCATGGGCCATGAAGATAAACATCATCAAGTGTAACTCCAAGTTTTCTTAAAGCCAACCTAGTTAAGTAGGAAATCGAGGGTGCAGCCCAAGTCTACCTTTCAACTAAACCCCAAAGAGGCAATATCACTGGGTGTTTCTAACACAAATGGTGAGAGATAAGACATCATTCTAGGTTCCTCAGTCGAAGGGCCATGAAGATATGACCAAGCACCGTGATTATGGACTTTCTAGATATTCGAGTCATTAAGTCTATATCTCGCAAACTGAAGCTAATCTATTTGCCCCAAGAAAAGCCACCTTTGTGGGCATTATTGGGCTTTCCCATTCGTGTTTGTTTTTGTTTTCTTTCTCTCATTTTCGCAAAGTGAGTAAAATTAAATAATGATAAAATGCAAGATGCTCAAGAAATGAAATTCCACATAATCTTAACTAATAAATAAATTTATATGTTAATGAAGCATGGTTTAGAATTTTTCTATTTTGAATCGAGAACAAATAAACATGTTCATATGAGTTTTTTTTTTATAATTATTAACTCGTGTGGGTTCAAAACATGTTTTATATCGCTGCTTATTCAATATAAAGAAACAAGCTTATTGTTTATGCAACCAACCAAACTCCAATAAATGTCAGATATGGAAGCTAGAACAAGCTTATAAACCCAATAAGTTCCTCGTTCTAATGGATGCTAGAACACTCTATAAACCTCCCCGCGGCAACCCATCAATAGCACTCAGACATTACAAGAGAACAAATCACTTAACTTGATGCTTTTAACAATGGCGCTTATTGAAAAAATGTGCAGTCTCCTTCCCACAATGTTGATTATGAATAAAAATACATTAGAGTTAAGGAAAATATTATATAAATTTATACCATGTATTAAATGAAAAACTATAAATGGGGGCAGGCCATCAATGGTGACCGGTAGTTTTCTGAAAGACAATGAGATGCATGACCATTAGGAAATGATAAGGAGTGGAAAGAATTGAGATAGTGCCTGACTGTCACCCTTGAGCCAGTCACATTGAGGAATACCTGAAAATCAATTATCTCTGAGACTAAATGCCTTTCAAACTTCAAAGACAGTTCCCTTAGCTCATACACCTTGATTTGTGGAGGGTAAATACCTGAATTTCAAGAGATAGATACCATGATCAGATGATTTTGTGCAAGTTGAGCCATCATGTTTTGTTTTAACACAACAATACAAGATAAGCACCAAAATCAACTTCCAAACACCGATGCAATAAAGAAACTCTCCATCGTGGGTAGCCTTAATTTTGGTTGTTGCGCTTCAAACCTCAAACTCGGATTAAGTCCACCTTTGCGCATAGTCTAACAATGATAGAGCAAAACAAAACATAAACAGACAAATAATAAGAATCGTAACAAATCGATTTAGTAGTCCTCAACCTAAGAAAGTATTATAATATCAAACACAAGTTTTCATAGCTGCCACTAAGATTAAAAATTACCAGAAATAGCAAGGCAAAATAAATTCTGTCTCTCTGCCATTCATATCTTAGAATGGACAACCTAATTACCATCAACTTGGGATTCATGATACCTGGAATTATTTCCATCGGTGTAAAGTACCCACAATACTCAATCTCGTCTCTTCTCAAATGGTCTAGTGTCCTAAGATGGGGTACTAAATCTGCACTCATAACCATTCTTGAATCATATAACAAGAATTGGCTACATAGCACCAGTGAATACTCTATCGTTTATTAGATCACCAAATATTCCTGTAGTTTTGAGTCCTGATCGCTGTTAGAATATTTCCTTGTCTCCCACTTTGTCTCCCACTCATCTCTCCCACTCCTGCTTGTCTCCCACTCATCTCTTCCCCCTTCTTTGGCTCCATGTTTTCTTGCAGGTTTTCTGGTAGCTGTTCTTTAGAGCTTCTATTTAAGCTCATGTAAATCCTACATTAAGACATAAAAAATAACACTTTCATAAATCTTCATCACATTAGTTTATCATGGTATCAGAGCAGGTCCTCTGATCCATCTCCTCCGCTGCTCTCCGGTATACCGTTGCTCTCGATGCTACTGCTTCATCGATCGTTGCTGTCGCTGGTTCTTGAACTGCCGACGTCATCGCCGCTCCTCCTCGCTCCGATCGTCTTGCAGCTTCTAGCTCCGATTTTTTTTTTTTGGTCATTGCTACAAGCTTTGATTCCAATCACTCCCTTGCCGCAACTTGTTGCCGCCGTTTCAACTGCTGCAAGTTTCAATTTTTTTTTTATTTTCGATCGTCGGGCTCAAGCTTCGATCGGAATCAAAGCAGAAATAAATTTTTCTGCTGCTGCTCACATAGTTTTTTTTTTGTCACCAAAAAAAAAAAAAAAAAAAAAATTGCTGATGTCAGTGGTGCCTTTACTCATATGTCAGTGGTCTCAAGCAGAAATTCTTGAAACCTCATGATTGCTACTGCAGGAGGTGATGTCACAAGCTTAGATTTTTCTGCAAGTTTCAATATGGTGCCTTTACTTGAATAAAATTCTATAGCAAGCAGAATAAAATTCTTTACTTGAAGAATTTGACTGCTGACGTCAACGCCAACATCATCTGCTGATGTCAAACTGTTGACCCTTGACCTGGGGTGTTGACTTTGACCGTTGACTCCGTTGACTTTGGGAGTTGACCGTTGGCTAATTTCAGCGTCCTGAATTCATTTTTGGCGTCTATTTTTTTTATCCAAAATTTAGATATGGCCGGTAATGAGGTTTCTCGTCCTATACATGTTCTTTTTAATTGAGATAATTTCTCTCAATGGTCCTTCAAGCGCACGCTAGCCATTCCAAAGGCCGCAAGCCGTATGCTATGTCTCCTCGTGTCCGTATCATTCCAAAGAAAAGAAGAAAAGGAATCGATGTCGCATATGATCTTCTGCAGGAGTGGGAGAGTTCTAATCATCGATTATTACTTGGTTCCATAATAATTTATCTCGTCTATCGACATGAGTTTAGTAACATTGATCTCAAGTAAAGAAGTCCGGGATTTACTCGAGACTTAAAGATGTCGACCCAAGTGGTGCTCGTGACCTTCAAACTCACATCGCCGCCTTTATCGTAGATTCGCCAGAACCCAAAGGAGCTTGACATCAGATAACACGCCGATTGAAAGGAATATGGGATCAATTAGCTACCTCTGACCCAGTTTTCTCCAATCCTGCTGACGCCAAATTGGCTCATGATCAACGTGAGCAAGGACGTTTAATTCGCTTTCTACTTGGGTTCAGTGATGATTTCTAATTACCAGGTTTATATTTACATCGTAACCTGCCACCGCCTCTCAGTTATTTACAAGCTAGTTGATGATGAGACGCGTCTTCAAACCAATCTTTGTTCTAGTCAGACCATGGTTCTTGCTACTCCAACAACTGTTCCACAGTCTGCTCCTGTTTTTCCCTCTACAGGCTCATCAGCTTATACTTCCAAATGGAAGGGAAACAATACCAGACGTCAGCACAATAAGAAGCCTCTCCTTATTTGCAACTTCTGCAAAAACAAAGGTCATTCCATTAAGGCATGCTACACCACAACAGACTAAGAACATCACGCATCGACTCGCCCTCGAATTATCAACTATGGAATCTCCTTCCCAAATTTCTAGTCAGAGGCTGGGGTACTACACTATCTCTCTTTGCATCTACAGACATGGTGAATCAGGTTCATATTCCATCTTCTAGCGCATCCAACACTGCTCTTTCTACAGTATCAGGTAATTCTCCTACATGGCTTCTTGACTCTGCTTGTTGCAATCATATGTCTTCTTCTCCTAACGTTATCCCTTCACACACTCCTTCTTCTCTCCCTACCATCTATACTGCCAATGGTTCTTCTATGCATGTCTCTCATCAGGGTACTATCTCTACACCAAATTTGTCTGTTTCCAATGTTTATCATATTCCTCAACTCACTCATAATCTTCTATCCGTCAAGTAAACTTACCGAACCTGATTTTCTTTAACCTTCTCTTCTAATGGTGTCAAGTGTGCAGATCCTCAAACTGGGCAATTATCGGGACCGCCTCACATATTCTTGTGCCGGCACTTTGCGGATGGCACTTCTCAAGAAATGGTAGGGCCGAGCGCAACTTCGCTCATTTGATGTCAGTTTCAGGTCATTACTCGCCGCTACTACTCCTTCTTCGCTTAGGGGAAGATGCTCTACTGTCGCTTATACCATCAATCTGTCCGTTCTATTATTAAGAACCAAACTCCCATCGCCTATTGTTTGGTTCTTCCCTCCTAAGGATTTACTCCGAAGCTTCGATGTGTCTGTTGTTCTTCTTCACGGTGCCACCGAACGAAACAAACTTCCGCCTCGCTCTCGTCTATGTTGTTTTCTTGCGTATCGGGTAAAGTTTTATTATGTTAAGCATGACCCCATTGAAGAACGCCTTCGTGTTTCAAGATGTGGTCTTTTGGGAACACAAAACGTTTTACAAAATCCCTCATGTACTTGAATCACCTATCTCCCCATCGATCCAAATTCGATCTTTCCCGAGGAAACCCCTACTCATTCCCGTGACTCACACCTTCTTACTCGATTTACCTTCCGATGAGCCTCCAAAGACCGATCAATCGACGTAGCCTCTATGATAATCGCTCCAAATCTATGGATCCCACGGCCATTCGACTCACATGCACTTTTGCTCCCATCTGCAACTACTCTTCCTTCTCATCTCCGTGACTTCCATTGCTTCTCCGTCTGCCTCTATCTATGTGAACCTCGCCTTCAGGAGGCTTCCTCTAACCCTTTATGGCAGCAAGCTATGAAAGAAGAGTTGGATGCACTACATAAGACTGGAACATGGGATCTGGTTGACCTTCCTCCTAGAAAATCTGCTATTGATCGTAAATGGATTTATAAGATCAAGACTCGTTCAGATGGCACTGTTGATCGCTATAAAGCTCGCCTTGTTGCCAGAGGTTTTACACAGGAATACGGGATTGACTATGAAGAGACTTTTGCTCCAGTTGCTCGTCTTTCTTCTGTTAGGACTCTTATTGTCATTTCTGCAACTCGCAGATGGCCACTCTTTCAGATGGATGTCAAAATGCCTTTCTTAATGTGAACTTTCCGAGGAAGTCTATATGAAATCTCCCGGTTACTCAAATCAAGCTCTAACAGAGTATGTCGACTAAGGCGGCACTTTATGGTCTTAAAATGCCTCGAAAGCATGGTTTGAGAAATCTGGCCCACTATCTCTCAAGACGGGTTTTTCCTAGAGTGCTTTTGATACAAATTTCTTTTCTCGAGACAAATTGATCATGGTACTACTTCATTCTAATTCCTCAGATGTCGATGATATGATTATTACAGGTGATGATATGCAAGGTATTCAGGATCTAAAGCGCTTTCTTGGTAGCCAATTTGAAATGAAAGATCTCGGTCCTTTAAATTACTTCCTTGGTATAGAAGTTTCTTCTTCTGCAGATGGTTATTATCTTACTCAGGCCAAGTATACTTCGACCGATTCTCGAGCCAACATCATCGGAGAGCAAGATAATGACACACCTATCGAGTACAATCAAGCGCCTCAATTCTCATGATAGAGAATCACTATCTGATGCTACTCTCTACAGACAGCTCGTCGGGAGTCTAATCTATCTCACTGTTACACGTCCTGATATTTCCTATGCAGTTCATATAGTCAGTCAGTTTATGGCTGCCCCTAGATCTCCTCATTATGCTGCTGTTCTCAGGATTCTTCGCTATCTGAAAGGCACTATGTTTGATGGACTTCATTTTTCTTCACATTCTTCATTAACTCTTCAAGCATATTCGCATGTCGACAAGGTGTGATCCCATTGATCGTAGATCTACTACAGGATACCGCTTTTATGTCAGAGAGACTCTTTATCTCGAGAAGCAAGAAACAAACAAATAGAGCCTGCTCCAAAGACCAAGCAAAATATGTATAATCGCGCCTACTACACCAACTCATTCGCTGCGACGGTTACTACAGGATCTCGGGTATTGATTGTTCTCACAACTCAACTCTACCGTGATAATCAAAGTGCTATTCAAATTGCTCATAATGATGTCTTCCATGAACGTACTAAGCATATTGAGATCGATTGTCACTTCATCCGCCAACATGTGCTTCAGGGTACAATCACACTTAAGTCGGTTTCCTCTCAGGACCAGCTTGCTAATATCTTCACCAAACCTCTTTCTCCAAGACCCTTCCGTGCTTTAACTTCAAACTCCAAAATGGCTCTTAAAACCACCATGAGTTTGAGGGGATGCGAACATTTCCTGTCTCCCCACTTTGTCTCCCCACTCATCTCCCACTCTTGCCTCCCACTCATCTCTTCCCCTTCTTCGCTCCATGTTTTCGCGTGTTTTCTCGTAGTCGTTTCGTAGAGCTTCTATTTAAGCTCATGTAAATCCTACATTAAGACATAAAATAACACTTTCATAAATCTATCACATTAGTTTATCAATCGCAATCTATGAAACAAATTGCCCGATATTAGGGTAAACACCACAAGTTCGAGATAATTCCGAATCATTTTTTTTTTCTTTAAAGTAGAAAACTAGATATACATAATAAAATCCTAAGAAATAAAAAAGAATATACACTATAGATTTTGTTATGACATTTTAAGGTTTTTTTTCGATAATAAAATAGATTTCTGTTAATGCGTTTCAAGTAAACCAAAGCACATATAATCTAAGTGCTAGCACCAATGCATATGGAAAAAGAAGAGAGGAAAATACAAACACGCAGACAAGTTCATTCCCGCTTTGGAGCTAAGCAACCCACAGCTTCCTCTAAATCGCTCTAAAAATTAATACTCATAAAAAGAAAACACATTAGAATTAAACTGGTTTGATTTTTTTTTCAAAAATAAAATAAAATAAAGAAACACCTCATTATATAACACACCAAACTCCCAAATAAATCCCATTTATGATGAATACACATTATGATGGTTTTGCTTTGCAAGATCGATGCATAAAAAACAAAAATACCGTTTACGAAGAGCCCTCACTCCTAGTGGGGAAGCCCTCAAAAATACCTAGTAAGCCATCGCTCTCCGACTCTTCGCCCTAAATCCGACTAACCAACCGAATACACACAACCTAAGAAAGAAGTATAAAGAGAGAGAGAGAGGAGAGCTCGATTCCCACCGTACTTTGATGATAGGCTTTAACCTCGTGTTTAGAACATTTGATCTCCAAATGGGCCACGCCTCTCCGTACTCCAAATCTACAACATCAATGGAAGTCCGAAATCCAAAATATTTATTATTCATCAAATATGAAAAGCTTCGAAACCCACTTTAAAATTCAGGATGAGGTTTTAGTCTTGCAGACCAAGATAGCCCAATAGCCCCTCTCCACTCTCTTTCTCCTCCCTTTTCTCTTCCTTCCCTCACCCCTCTCTCTCTCTCTCTCCTTTCTCTTACTCATCCCTACAGGTTTTGCTTTTTAAAAAAATTTAATTTCCTATTTAATATTTTATCCCTTTTTAAATCTATCAAATTTAATCTCATACTTAAACAAGAGAGCAAGAAGGATGAGACGTGAGAGGAAGAGAGAGGACAGGTGAGGTGAGAGGAGAGAGGCAGTGGGACTATATGAGTGCTATCACCATTTTAAAAGGGAAAACAGCTCGATTTCATATTCTCTATTTATCGACAGACTATTATACAGATGACAGAATATTTCTGATTCATAAAGTTAAATTATGATTTATAGATAATAAATAGCTTAAACATAATAAATTTTTAAATTTGAAAATAGAAATAGCTTTTTTTAAACATCTATTATTCACTTTATATATTATATTATAGTTCATGTTTTTACAATGATTCAAACTCGATCCTTATTTTATATTATTTTATAATAGTATCTATTTTGTTCTTGCTTATTTGTATATTGAGAGGATTCAAACCTAGATCCTCACAGATTTTATTATAATTCAAATATAAATAAATCATATATAAATATATATAAATAATTAATATATAAAATAATTGAGTCTAAACAATATAATGATATTAAATAAACTTAAATAAATAAATAATATTAGATTAGTATTATATCCAAAGTCCCAAACCAATTAGCTAAATAGTATCAAACAAATAAATAACAACTTAATAAATAAAACTTCAATGAAATTCTCATTTATTTTGAAAATTCATCTTGCTTTAAGATATAATCTAAAATAAATAAGTGTATAATTGTTGTTAATTATTTTTAAAATAATAATATTTTGCTATTAACAATAATTTAAGTAATATAATTTAATTAGACTATTGATAATTTAGTTATTAAATTATATTAAATTTATGAGCTACTACAATTTCGTTTAAATTAAAAAATGATTAAATAAAATTTAAAAGATAAATACAAAAAAAATGAAATTATAAATATTTAAAATAGGATTAATGAGATAAATGAAATATATTAAATATTAAAACTATAATTTATTTAATTCAAATGCATTATGTAATTTTCCATACAATATTTTTTAAATATTAATATATCATACAAATCATATTAAAAAGTCACATTTAAAATGTGAAAATAAAATAGTTAAAAAAAATATAGTTTAATATATTAATCATGTATTATAATAATAATTATTAATATTTTTAAAACAACCCTTATGCTACAAAGACAGAGATTTGACTCCATATTAAAAGCGTAAAATATCTAATATTATAGATGAATTTTTGAAAATCTAAATTACTAAGATAATTACTTAAAAAAAGTTAAATAAGGATTTCGGACCAATCACGTTAATTGGGCAAACTCGAACAAAACCCATATGAGCTATGGGCCAATTTGACTTAATTTTATTCGAGACTTAAATTTTACAACCCAACCTTAAAAAAAATCAGATTAAAATGGGCTAATTCATCAAACTCAACCCATATTATCATCTATAATTTAAATATTACATATTTGTTCCTCATTTTGATATTATGACCTACACTTATTTTGTACGGTTTCAAATTATTTTGAATTTTGGATAAAAATAAATTATTTTCTTTTTAAAAAATTATAAATATAAGTTAAAAATCAAAACAGGTCACATCGCCATACTCAGTCACTGGCAGTATTTTATGCATTAGTTTGTTTTTCAAATTATATTAGTAATTTTTTTTTAAATTTGTATTAGTTTGGACAACACCCCCCTTTTTTTTTTTCTCTCTTTCCCTTTCTATTTTTTTATGTGCCATTTTCGCTGATTATTGGCGCCGGGGCCTTGTGATTCGGCCATCTGACTCCTCCGAAAACCCTTGAGATTCGGCCATCTGATCTTCTCCGATTCCCTAAGAAAGCCCTAACCCGAAAACCCTTGACTCACTCAGTCCGATTTCTGATTGTTTTCTTCCTTTTTGTGTTTGTCTCTGGAGGAGGTTCACCTGATTTCTGGTCGACACGGATTTTGCCTGGTAAGTATCATTTATTGTTTGGTCTTCTTGTTTTACGGTTTAATTTCGTTGGTTGTTAAATGGTCGATTTTGTGTTTGGTTGATGAGAAAGAAGACGAAGGAAGAGGTAGTAGAGGGAAGATGCTGGATATACCTTTTTATTTATCAAAAGAACAAAATAGAAAAACAGAAAGAAGGGAAATCAACCTGTACATGAAAATTTCTAATTATTCCTTCTTCAGAAGGCTGCGTCTCTGTTGATTCAGGGTTGGAGGTACTGTTCCAGTGCCTATTCCTAGTTCAGGCAATTGATTTCTAAGTTTGATACAAGTTGAAATAATGAGAAAATTATGGAAAATTTTCTATAGAAAACTTTCATCTTGCGGTTCGTAAAATATCACAAAAAAATTGCACTTTAGTTGATCGGAGTCATTAACTTATTATTTGTTTGTTTTGGATCTTCGGCAGCAAAGAAAGTGGAAGAGGTAATTTAGAATCAAAATGTGGTTTTCTTCTATTTTTATTCATGTTAATGGAAAGGAAATAGAGGGTTAGACATATAAAAAAGGATATAAAGACATATAAAAAAGGATATAAAGAGTCAAATTTCATCCTGATTGCTATTACAGGGTTTCTCTTTGAGCAACCTTGGAACTATTGCTAGTTCGGATTAAATTAAGAGTCTCAGGAATATTTTCTTGTATAAAAAATAGATTTAGTCTAGAATAGTGAAAACATTAAAATGTTAATTAGAATTTTGCTGTGTAAGATTTTTGACAATAATGATTTGAGTTATAAAATTTTCAGACAAATGAGGCCTAGATGTTTTTAGCCAAAACCTCAGGGAGGTGAATGAAACTAACTCTAAATTTCATAATCTGGGTACAATTATAAAATTGCATAACACATTGGCTTTTCTAAATTGATTTTTTTTTTCCTTTACTTGGCACAGTTTTGAGATCCCACCATCGGCTGCAACATTTAATGAGAGGGTTCAACATTTATTATCGGGTCCTCAAACATGGCATAGAAGCAGGTGTACTTATATAAGGAGAGATTGGGAGTCGGGAAACTTTGATCTTGCCTATTTTTCACTTATATAATTCCGCTTTAGTAAAATATTCTGATTTATGTAAATTTATTTGGCTGGAGCTGGAACTCAACTCTTTCTTTCTATGTTTTTCCTCAAATTTCACTTCTTTTGTAAGGGATCCATGTGTGCTTTCATTTGAAAGTTCCTACATGTTTTCGAGTATGGAGCATGTGGAACTTGAAATTACTCCTTTTATCGAGATTCCATTACATGATTTCTGAAATCCAAAGGAGTAGCTTTCTCGAATTTTTATCCTAATAGAATGTGTAGACTTTCTCCTTTACTGGGAAGGATTAGACTTGTAGTCGTTGCCACTGTGTTTGTTACAGGATTGCAGATATGTTTTAGTATGTCTCAGCCTTGTCTAGTTATGTCTCTTTAATGGTACAAAACTCGAGGATTTTCGTGGCTCAGAGTCTATGTTCGGGCCGCGTCGTTGTCAATATCTTCGAATCGAATTGCATTTTGTGTGGGATTAGTGATGGTCGTTATTATATAAGTCAACTGCAAGCATCTTTGAAATGCATTTCTGTGTCTCAATAATAGCATATATGTGGTATATGTCAATTTCAAAGTGGGAAAGAAGAAAACAAATGGAACCGGAAACTAACATAGCCAATTCTTAATCCACCACCACAAGACCCTAGTGAAACTAGAAATCAACCACCTTACCATCATCATGTCAAAATAATTTATTTTAAAGATGGGTGAATTCCATAATATCCATTTTGGAATTACAACTTATTGTGTTTTGTTAATGTGCTTGATTTATGTCGCGCCATATGATAAATTGTATGTGCAAAATTTTTCTGTTGTGTTTGATAAGAAAATTCAATCTGTGCAAGAGGCATTCAATTTGAACACTTTGCCGCTCATTTGCTTCGGGAGCATCCCGGGGTTTAGTAGATGAAATCCCTTTTGAACAGTATGGACCCAAAATACACATCGTAAATATTGTAGTAAAGCTCGCCATTTTTCTTTGTTCTTATTTCGCTTTATTATTATTATTATAATTATCATTAGTGGGTATTAGTGTTAATATATAGTTAATTTCCCTTTTCTTTTCTTTTCAGGTAGAGACTGAGAAGCAAATGACCTTCTTATGGATGCTTATAGATCAATGTCACATGAATTGCATAAACTTCTGGTAGTTCAAGTTAAATTATTTATGTCTTTCTAAAAATGCCTCATGATAAGTATTATTTGGAATAACTTTGAGGAAACATTGATCAAGATAACCGAAATGCTCAAATAAATTTCTTCGACATAGATTCTAACCATAGTTTTAAAAGGCGCTCTTAAGGGG
This sequence comes from Tetrastigma voinierianum, assembly GCA_016808115.1. Taxonomy (NCBI): domain Eukaryota; kingdom Viridiplantae; phylum Streptophyta; class Magnoliopsida; order Vitales; family Vitaceae; genus Tetrastigma; species Tetrastigma voinierianum. The sequence continues at coordinate 230,520 of JAEQBH010004686.1, forward strand.
TGTCAGGTTCAAGGCACATATCTCCAAGACATGTGCCTTATCGAGAAGTGTGCCTTGTAGACTATAAATTTCATTTTTTTACAAACACTTTTATTCTTGAAATTTCATTTGAAATTTCTATAATTTTATTACTTTTATTGAATTTTATTTTAAATTTTCGAATCTTAAGCTTTTTATTAATACAATCATATTGTAACATTGATTTTGTGTTTTCTCTAGTTCGTCTGGTGGACTGGTTTGTTTTTGTTTCAAGCCTTTTTTTGTATAGGCTTTTGGTCCCCCTTTGTATACTTTCTGTAGGGGTGTCTCGTAGCTTCTTTAGCGAATATATTTGTTTATCCATAAAAAATATTTGTAATATCATGTGCATCCAAAGTCACACTATTCACTTAGGCACACTCCTCGTGGTGTGCCTTGCACTTAAGCTTTCAAGATAGTAAAGATTTTTGAGAAATTTTAAGTGTAAATTGCTCGGGCTCGCTTACTATACTAAAAAAGCTGATTCACCCGCTAATACTAATTTATTTAGCAACAATAATGTTAGCCATTTCTTCACTCAAGTGTGCTATTTCTTGTTTATGATGACGCAATCGAGGTCATTATCCTGCCCTCCTCGATAATCATTGAAATCAATCGTGGGTACGGTGCAAAGACGAATCAAAAGGAAGGGAATATTAAGTGTGAACTGTATTACGCAAACCATATTTGTGTTCTGACAAGATAATGTCATAAATAAAAATATAACGATGATATGTTGTCATTTCTTGTTCAGCTCTAGTAATTTGAATAGCTCTTTCTGAAATGTCATGTGTTATGATATGTAGGTAGAAGAAGAAATGCTCATGCACAAGTTCTATGAATTTACAAAACAAGCCGTAGAAAGCATCAAAATATAGAGGGTTTTCTTCTCCTAGTTTTATTTCAATGGAGTGACTTTAAGCACAATATTTGATCTCAGATGCATTGATCTTAGTATTATTTTCGGGGTGTTCTAGAAGAACTTTGAATTTATATCTCAACAAAATAAACTATATTTGGATATTGAACTTTGATATGAAAAACATCCAATCCTTTCGCCTTTCTACTTTCAATCTTTTCACTTAGATTTATTATGACACCAATGTCATGTGAGAACTTCAATCTTCTAGAGCTACTGTCGTGGGCGCTTTGTTTTTGGCAATCCTCTTTTTTGTATAGCCCTACAAATTTCTTCACTTGTTTACTCTCTCAGATCTCTTGGTTTGCCTTTCTGCTTGTTTAATGAAGCTTGCTTTTTGCCTATAAAAATAAAAGTGAGAACTTCAATCTATGTGAAAAACCTATCGAACTTGGTTCAATACAAGAGTTCGGGGTAAGGATAGGCATTCGCATTACCTATTAGTATGATATATATTCAACCGGTATATGTGAGCAATGAAGAGAAGATTAAGGTGAGATGAGGGACGAGAATGCTAGTTTGTTGCGGGAGTCAAGTCATTTGCAATCTTAGTGGAAGAAGTTGAGGCAAAGTAAGAGGAGTGATTTTGAAAAGAAGCAAATTCAAGTAGCGGGTAGAAGTCTCGTGGTTTGCTTTAAGGCGTGAGGCTGTAGACAAGGAAGGTGTTTAAAGGCTGGGAGGAGGGGGGAAGAAAATATCGGTTGAAAAGACGCATAAATGGAGCGAGGAGGTTCATCTTGTGTTTTATGGTGGAATTGAGAGCTAAATCCCAAGAAAGGGGGGAGTGAAGGATTCAAAAAAATTTAGATCGATGAACTTAAGGGAGTGGTTGTACAAATGGTCAAGTAAGAGGTTTAACTAATAGACTTTAAAGAGTGTTGGCTAACACGGTCCCCAAGGTTTAATTAAGTTGTTGATTAGATATTAAGAAGCAATAAGAGAGCGATTCTTTGCACGTTTGACATCAAAAAGGTCTATGATCATGTGGACTGGTCCTTTCTATGCTCGACGTTGGAAAATATGGGCATTGGAGAAAAGTGGGTAGGGTGGAAAAAGTGGTGCATTTCCATTGTGAGTTGTTTTTTTTTTTTTTTTATTACTATTGGAACTTTATCGTTTCTTTAGGAGCCTTTGGGCTAAGTCATGGCGGCCTTCTATCACCTTATTTATTTGTGATTATACTGGAAGCTTTCAAACGAACTAATCGAGAGGGTATTGCGGGAGGTTATGCGGAGAATCACGTTAATTGGAAGCATGTTGTCGAGTTTGCCTCTTTATTTAACGCTGCCTCTTTACATGCCAAGGCCAAAAGTTAAGGAATCTCGTGAGGGATATCCCCGAGGAGGTGGTCCCATGATCAGAAGCCGCACCTAGTTATGGACAACTATCCTTTCGATAATAGGAATTTGCTAGGGTGTAAAGAATCTTGGGCATTTTTTTCAAACTCGTATTAGATCGCATTTTTTTAATTTTAAAAGTACTATTTCGGACAAAACTCATTTTATTAACATGGCCAATCATTGTGAAATTTCAAAACTTTTCTGTGTGTTAAGCCAGAAGCTTGCGTTTAATAGATGTCTACTTTTTTTTTTCTATTTCAAATAAAATATAAGAGAAGATGATGTTTAAGTAGCTACACTCCTTTCACATCTCTCGAAGCCAGGTACCGACAAAAGCTAAGAAATTTGCTAAGTTAACTGTGTTTGCTGATTGTTTTAGTTT